>PVIJ01016272.1:0-33277 GCA_004024925.1 Scalopus aquaticus
CCCACCCCGTCCCCACAACTCCCCTCAAAGAACACCTGAAATGCTTAATACTTGTTTGGAGAAAGGTTGAGTGGTCTGAATAGAAACTCCAATCAGCTACAAAATTCCCTTAACTTAGAGCATGGTGCAGTGCGAGGCTTTAACTCTGTTCACTCCTGTTCATGTGGTGTAAGGAAAAAGGTCGTCTCTGCACTAGCAAACCACAAGGTGAAGCAGCAAGTGCCTTGTAGAAAATGCAGCAGGTTATCCAGAGGATCGAGCTAAGTCCCCTGACAAAAGTGGCTACCCTGAAAACAGCGTAGATGAAACAGGCTTAGATTAGAAGATGCCATCCAGAACTCTAGCCAGCGAGGAGTTCAGGCCTGGCTTCAAAGCTTCAAAGGACAGGCTGACTCTCCTATCAGATGCCTATGCAGCCAGTGAATGTACCTTTAAGTCAATGCTCATTTAACATTCTTAAAATCCTAGAGTTCCTAAGAATATACGCTACCTCTCCTCTGCTGTGCTCTCCAATGGAAAAATAAAGCCCGAATGACAACATATCAGGCTGAGCCTGATTTACTATACATTTTAAGTCCACGGATGAGATCTGCTGCTTTTAAAATGGCAAATTTCACTGTTGTCTTACTTTTAAAAAACTAAAATTTTAAATATTTTAAAAGCCCCAGTCATCTGTAACCAGTGATCTAATCAGTAAACAGCCATCAGAATTTCCTACTAGTGAAAAGATGATGACTTTCTGAAGGGCAGATGGTTAATATTTTTAACAATGAAGTATCTTAATTAAGGTATGTTTATTGCTTTTTAGACAATGCTTTTGCACACTCAACAGGCTCTAGCATAACATAAGCGGAACTTTTACATGTACAGGAAAACAAAAATATTGTGACTTGCTTTCTTGCAATATTCACATTACAGTGCATTAGTCTTATACCAAGACTTCCACATCTCTGAGGTGCACCTTATACTGCAGAGCTATTTCAATTATGTATAATACATTTTGGCAGCCAGTTTTGCTTACCCTGAGCTCTATTGTTTTAGCCTTAATGCACTTAACATTTCAGTTCAGTAAAAAAGCAAGAATTATGTTCTTTCATTCATCACTCTGATTTTTTAAAAATATACCTATTTTTACACCTAGATTTTGTTTATCTTTCCAATAAATCATTTACTGTGCATTAGGTTAAGCCATATAGCACTCTTTAAAACTTTTACCCCATCAAAAATAATTCTTAAAATATTGATGATACACATACATAATTTTAACACACACGCACACACACACACACACAAGGGTTTTTTAAACTATATATTTAAGTAATATAATAAAATCATATCAAATATAGTATCCAGTATTTTCAACATCTAAGTCAAAATTCTGAAAAAGGCAAGGATATTCAAAACTAGAAAAATATGACATTTTAATAGGGAAACCAGATATATGTATATGTTTTATAATATAATAACTGGGGAAAAGAGTAAAAAATTGTATTATTCTATGAGTTAACCATATATCTTGGTGTCTATTTGTTGTATATATTTCTTTTTTCAAATAGTTGATTTATTTCACCAAAAATCCATAACTAGTGTTCTATATCTCATAATGTTTAAACCTGGATTAGAATATTTCAAGATTCATAAGTCCTTGTGAATTTTGCTAACACTAAAACTATTTCTGATATTTATGTAGTGTTATCTGAAAATAACTCACAAATATGATTTAGAGGAATTTTTCTAGATCTATCTAAATCATTAACCCACCTTTTGGAAAAAATACAAATAGATGACTTCCTTTAATCTAAAAGATATTTCACTGAACATGTGTATCACATCCAATACATAAATTTCATTTTGGCTGAATTGTCAGCCAGGCTATTTGCCAAAACTGCTTACATAAATCCATAGATAAGATGATTTTAGCAATTCCCCAAACTGCTAATGGTGTGTCAATTCTGGGCATAGGACAATCAGTGTCAGGATTGGTTGCAAAATTATGCATCACCCAGCAGAAGCTAATTATACCATCCAGTTTGAGAACAGCTACTCCTTAAGACCTCCCAGTGCCTACAGAAAGCCTAATAACTCTTAGTGTAACATTGTCTCCATCAAACTTCTAATAGGTTTTAAATGTGGTGACATTTATTAACACTCCTTTCTAATCTGTACCCAACATGAACCCATCCTCGTTTGCACTTGAGCAGATCCTTAACTGATCTAGACTTGGCAAAGAGCGTTTCTTCTTTACCATAGTTCTAAGATTTGTTGGTTCAGTGTAGTAATCATCAGAAGCATTAGTTGAGCAATAGCAGAAAGGTTTCTATTGTGCTCTTGCTATTGTGTTCTAACAGGATATTAACGATTCAGAAGAACAATCTGTGATGGACTTATTGCTCATCAATATTAAAATCAAGATTTGAGACAACATTTTACAGTCAACAGGTTCTTTGGGCCAAATCCAGTATTTCATTATACAATCTTAATCAAGATCCCAAAATAAAGTTAAAAAGGGTACAAAACTCTTCATAACCACATTTTCAGTATTTGTCCTCAGTTGGGAGCAGGTGCTTTACCATTCTGCTATTTTTTTTTATTCTTCCATCTGTTCATTCTGGAAAACTAAAATATCTCAGCCACATCTAATACGCCACAGGTCATACTTTGTGATTGCAGGTGAAACAGTCCCTATGGTGATATCAACATTCTTTTGCTGCCCTGTGCCAATCCTTATCGCAATTCGGGAACTAATGTGCTCCTTCCTTTAATCCTCTCTTTAATCCCTTTGAACCCCTTAAAGGTGCCAAAGCTAGGAAGACTAAAGCAGCTGGTGGGAAATTTAAGATCAGTGAAAATGTATCTATTTAGATAATGTTTATTTGTACAGGATCAAGAAACACATGTTGTATCAATTCATGAATAACATTTAGTTCTACTTCATAAATCTGTAAAAACTTTGAGTAAAAATTAAAAATATAAGAGATTCATCCTGATAACAAATCCAAACCCAGGGACTCTTGTGCCCAGGTATATACACAGAAAGGGACAGAAGGATAGGGTAACCAGAACAAAACCTCCTACACAAGCTGAAGTGCTTTACATTTACAGGCCTCCAGGCCATAATATCTCCCTAACTCTTGAAGATATTCCAAAGCCTCTTGCTAAAGCAATAGTTTGCCTAAAAAAAGTCCTTAGACACTCAGGCCAAAGGCCTTGATAGTCTTTTAATCAAGGAGGTGTCTGTGTTGTAACCTACACATTTGCTATTCCTGAATTAACACTTCTGGAGAAGTTGTAACTCAGCTATAGAAGACCATTGAGTAAGTCACTCCGCTGAAAGTATCCCTCCTTCAACAGGGTGTTTCTTTCTTTCTTTGGGGCCTGAGGGGCCCTGGCTCTGAAGTGCACTCCAAACTCTATCCTGAGTCTATTTATAATAATCTCCCAGGTAGGCTGTTAGATTCTCTACAAAGCTTTAAATGCATGTTTGCAGCTGCTTACCACAAAGCAAAGGACCTCTCTAACGGGGACTGTCACAGAAGCAAGCAGGAGAATGACCTACTTAAAGAACAGGCACCTGAAGTGCTGATCTACAGGACCTTTGAACACCACACAGAGGATCGGTAAAAACTGTGGTCACTTCAGAGTGGTCTTGCTGCCTTCTGTTTGGATCATGGGCCTCCCTGGTGGTGCTGCGGTTGGGCTCTGCGCTGTGGAGCTGTCGGCAGCGGTGACGCAAGTTCTATGCCCGGCTGGGGAGATTCCCACATGGCACGGCAGACCTCTCCTGCCTCTCCTGCTACTGTGCTCAGCAGTGTGTTTTCATTGATCTGCCTGTGCTGCTCCCCACTCTGTCTCTGGTGAACCCTCTCGCCACCCCACGCCTCTGGCCTGTACCCCAGCTTGTATAAATAAGTCTGACCAAAAAGGGGGGTTGGGTGTTATTAAAAAAAAAAAAGGAAAGAAAGAAAAGAAACAACACATCCAAATGGGGTTTTTATCCTAAGACCCAGGAAAGCTTAAAATGATATAATTGGAGTTTCAGCCTCTCAAAAATAATTGAATTTTAAACAATTCAATCTGGAATTTTCTGGTCAATACTAGTGAGGTAAAGTGCATAGATTAGATATTCTGCCTTCCCCTGAGAAAAGGTGGCTTTGCCTAAAATCATCTTCTGTTCTTATTCCACCTTCAGTCTGACAACAAAAACCAGTCTTGCACAACTCCTGAGTGCCTTTCTACTTGCTAGATGGCATGTTACCTGATTCACGAGTCATTCAGTAAGACCAATTAGATTTCTTTAAAAAAAAAGAGACTTTTATAAGCTATATCCATGTATCTACATATGTGTATACACACACACATGAATATTTATGGATATGTTTACCTTTCCAGCTGTTGAAGGACATAACTGGAACAGGGGTTAGAACATATGTTGCAAATACAGTCAAAACACAGTTAGAATATGGTGTTTCACATTGTCCTGGATTCACTGACATTCTCCTCAGACTATATCTAGATTTCAGTCACAGTGATGTTTAATCAAAATTTGTTTGATGCATGAATGTGTTCATATGATAATACACATGTCATAGTTTCTGAGAATTTTATTAAATGCACGAGAAGTTATCTATTATGTTCCATATGGTCTTGGAGATTTCTGAAACTACATGAAATATGATTTAAATGTTTATTTTTATTTCCTGTATTTGATTGTAAGTTTAATCTTTATTAAGTTTGCAATAATTACTATCAATCAATCTTGGAACAGCTGCTCTCTGAAAGATGTTCCCATTTTGATGAGGCAAGACATTTTTTGGAATACAATGCACATCTAGAACTTTCTCATTTTACAAAGAGAATTACCATGAAATTTTCCTTTAATGATAATTATCTTTTCTCTACAAAGCAGTATTAGAAAATTCACTCCTATGTTTATTCAAAATTATCCTGATTAATGATCCAGAATATAGTAAAATATGTTGTGGCTTAACAGAGTAAAATTATTTTTCAAGATCTTAAGGAAAATGAAAGAAGTAGATAATGAGCATTTAACAGCACAAAATAGAAAAGAATGTAAAATCCAATTATACTATATTTCTTTGTTCTTTCCAGGTTCAAGTATAAGTGTATAAGATTGTTCTTTGTGCATTTTGTGTTTATCACAATGTGCTTAAATAACACTTACATGGTGAGGATCACGAAGCAAGTCTATAAATTAAAATGTAGAGTACTAAAAGTAAGCATTTATCATGAGTATGTGATTTTGTATGTTCTCTTCAATTATCAAATTTCAGATTTCACATAGCTTTCTAAAGCTATTGTTTCTTTGCAGTGGGTTAATAAAAACACATTATCAGATATATCATTTTCTGCAGGATTTTATTTATCATCACTGTCTAGTCTTTAAGATCTTGTGTAATTCCACTGTCCTTTCTAGCAACTAACTAAACAAACAAACAAAAATGGCTATTTTTCTTCCCTCCTGTTTTTAAGCTGAAAGCATTTGAGGGTGGGAATACTTCCAACAAATGCAGCTGAAGTGCTTATCCAGTTGTCAGTTTGATTCTATATCATTTTGTCTGATTTTATAACTATGTTTATAGATTGTTTGTGTTTGAAAGCACTCTACTTACTAGGAATTTGATAAGTGATTAAAAATTTGGCAAATGTTTTCTCCAAGTGCTTCTAAATAGATTCTATAAACAAAGCCAAACAGCGTGAGGTGCAATGTGAATGATGATTTGCCCTAATGGTTTCACAGTATTTAATGAGTACAGTAAGAGAGATGTTTAGGGGATTTTTGCCTTTCTTTGAGGCTTTGGGAAATATATGAGCATACAGCTGACTTTCCACAAGAGGGCTTCATGTTTCAAATCAGCATTATCACACTTTTCTGGCACGATGCCCAGAAAAGTCTATAGCTTGTTAGTTTACTGAATCAAGAATAGTTTCTATTGGAATATTTTGTAACTGTTCTGGAGAAGAACTTCCAGAGATATTTATTTGTGCATATTTCAACAGTTTAAGAAAATATGGCACAGGTGTTTAAATATTTATTACATATGCATGTTCTACCCTATGTATATGCATTTTCTATACATATAATTACAAAATATTGTTCAAGAAAAAATTTTCTATGGAAGATTTAGATCATTTATATGTACTGATACATTCACAAACAAATATAATTGACTAATAGATATATCCTTTATCACCTACCTAGATATCTATCATCCATCTATCTATCATCTATATATCTATCCATCCATCCATCATTTAAAAAGAAATGTGTCATAAGAATAGACTTATGCAATTATGGAGGTCATAATTAACCACGTGCTGTCTGCAAGCTGGAGATCTAGAGCAGCAGGTTCATTCCAATCTGAGTGAAGGCCTGCGAACCAGGCATGCTATTGTAAGGAAATCCAAGTATTGGAGAATCAATCCCCAGCTCAACAGTCAGAGAGAGATAGTGAGTTCTTCTTTCCTCTACCTTTTGATTCAGAATCTCTTAACAAATTAATGATAACCACACATTTTATAATGGGCAATCTGAAATACTTATTCTACCAGTTCAAATGCTATTTTAATCCAGAAACACCCTTACAGACACACACAGAAATAATACTTAAGCAATGTGGGCGCTCCACTCCTTGATTCAGTCAAGTGGAAACATTAACCATCAAGCACTGTATCTTCAGCTCTTGTATACTGAAGTATTTAGCCAGTTGCTGACTCTAAGATCTTTATTCCCATATTATTCACTAATAATAATTATATTATTCTACAAATTATTCACTAGTAAATTATTTTTTCTTTTCCCCCTATTTTCCCATCTTCTACCAATATTAACTAATCAGTTATATAGTATTTAGTTGGATGATTGTAACATGATAAAAAATATTGTGTCCTAAGCCCTTTTATTTATGTTTTATATCACAGAATAAATAACCCTATTAGATGTCTACTACGATAACATTAATTCATTATCATGTGCTATTACTGGGATTCAGATTCATGTTTTGTGGGCCAATGAACATGGACTAAATTATAAGAAAAAACAAATATTTGAATAATGTTTGTGTAGGACAACAAGTGATTTAGGTTATGCTTTCCTCGGTTTGTAGGGTTAATTGAAGAATAAGAAATAAGTAATTTGCATTATAAGCTATTTAAGTTCTTTCAAAATTTTATTTAAAAAACATGTAAATATATAACTTGCCCTAAGACACAGCACAGAAGCAGAACACACCCTTTCTATTTGTACCATATTGACCAGAACATTAACACGACTACACCCCACCTCCAAGGAAAGTTGAGAAACTTTGTGAACAGAGAAGTGAGTGGCACTCCGTGACTTTTCTTGACTCAGCTATTATACTTCTAGCCCAAACTCCACTGTTCTGTGCCCCCACAATGTTCCTTGCTAATCCACAGATATGCAAGACATGCTTCTGTCACAAAGCTTGGCAACTGATGTTTCACAATCTAGGTTACTCTTACCCCCTTGGACTACATGGTTCATGCCTTTCACCCACTCATTTACCCAAACATTATCTGCTTAGTCATGCCTTCTACCTCCACCTTAATTAAAATTTCAAGAACATACACATTCTGTTAATTTAGAGTGGCTTTGACAGAGGCTTGAGAGCCAGTGGTTGGTAAGTAAACTAAATAGACATATAAGACTACCCAAGAAACAGCAGTAAATTTGAGCTTCCTATGTCCCCAGTATGGGAAGAAATATTAACAAGGCAGAGGAGTTAAAATGAATCAAAAGATTGTAAACTACATCATCTTTGAGTATGAATAATTGAAATTCTAGTTACATAACCACTGGACTTGCAGAGGGTTTATTTGTGTGCAAAAATCTACTACCTCTGTCCTTCCTGGTATTCATAGTGCCCTGGACTGATTCATCAACTTACTGCTTAAACAGGCAGTCATCAGTCATTTGCTACATACTAGACTCTATGAAGTTGGTTGATACAGACACAGTGGTGAATAAGTTGGGTGTATTTCTTAACCTCATTGTGTTTATCATCAGATGTCCGGGGGGAGGAGGGAGATACCTTAAGAATTAAAAATAATTGCTACTTACATAAATGGAAGGAAGGACAAGTAAGAGGATGAAGGCAGCTCCGTTGGGTAGGTGATTAACCTGAGGTCTGGATAGAAAAGACTGAAAGGAGCAGCTACACCAGGCTCAGGGAGTCTCTGAAGCTCCTGAGGTAAAAGAGCTTCATGTGCTTGAGAACCTAAAAAGGACAAGGTGAGAGGAGCAGCATGAGCTACAGAAAGGGGAGCTAGGTGAGGTTAGAGAAACGTTCAGGGGAATGCAGTTCAAATATACGAATTCAGATTTTGTCAGAAGTGTAATGGAAGGTCCTAAAATGTTAAATGGAAAATGGCCCAATACACATTAGAAACTGCTCAAGGCTTCCATCGGGGAATGCACGGAGGTGAACATGCTCTAAGAGGGGGGTTCAGTTAGAGGGACTGGCGGCTGGCCTGGTTTATACAGCAGTGGTGATGGAGAAAACAGTCACAGCATTGCCGAAGCAGCAGCTGAATATCCCAGTATCTGTGATCAAATCTCCTAAATAGTGAAAGCACAAAGTGAGCACTTCAAGAATCACCCCAATTCTAAGGTCCATGTTTAATTCAAATTGAAAAATTAACTTACAGATATTTCCAATTAGGCCTAGTCTCACATATCTAGACAGAACAAAGTAGAATGCAAAAAGTATAGCGCTATATTTTTATTTTTCCTTTGACAGCCTTTCATCACCCTTTAGTTTTATAAATAATATAATAGCCACTGCATCAGAAATGTGGAAATAATGTTCCTTAGAAAATACATTTTAAGATACAAAGATAACAGAAAACTTGGTTTTCATTATTACTTAGTTTTTAAACTTTCCCTTCCAGGCTAAATAATATCCTCATCTTGGGGTGAAATCGCTCTATATAGCTGGAACATTTTCTATGTGTGGATAAAGATATAGGACTCTGGAAATTATTTTATTATCATTTAAAAAATAATATCTTCAGTGTGTTTTGCTAAATATTTTTATGATTTCCATTTTTTGACTGGTTATGATATTTGTGTTCAATTTTGTTCCTTACTACAATCATTTTTATTCCATGAAGAGGCCTTAGAGCTGGGCAGTGCTCTCCGTTCACAATATTCATCACGGGGAGCTGCTGAAATGCTACTTTCTTGCAGTCAGAGACCCGAGTGGGTCTTGAAGTTTCAGGGTAGGGGTAATTCAGGCCTAATGAAATGCTTCAACTTCCAGTTAGTGAAATTTTGTTCAACCAGTCAGTGCCGCAGCGGCAAGTCCTGCCTTCAATTGTGCAGGTTATTTTTAATTAGTCCACGAAGATACTCAGTGTCAAGATACTACAGTGATGTACTGAAGTTTAAAAAAAGCCTTACTGACTTTAAGTGCTATAAATTTACCTTTGTGAATGATAATTCTAGGTTTGACTTTCTAGAAGTTTGGCAGAGACTCATCATTCTTCCAGCAAATATTAGGATTGAGTTCTGTTTTTTTTACAGTGTTATGTTTCAGTATAATTTTTATATATCTATTGCATAGGTATATATAACCACCTCAAAATTTGATTGTATCATCAAAATTGTGCACATTTTAATGAGAAAATCTAAAGCAGACTGTTGGAAATGCCAAATGGATGTGAGAATACTGCAAGTAAAGGGAGATTAGGTAGACACTGCTGTTAAATTAGAAGACTAACTCAAAAGTAAACAATCCAGGGCCTCCCTGTTGTCATAGGGGTTAAGTCTCAGCGCTATGGGACTACTACAGTTGGCTGCAGCCTGAGTTCAATCCCCAACCAGGGAGCTAACCCACATGGCACAGCAGACCCCTCCTGTCTCGCCTGCTGCACCACTCAGCAGTGTATTTCAGTCAATCCACCGTTCTGCTCCCCACTCTCTGGTGAATCCTCTCACTCCCTGCACCTTTGGCCTACACCCCATATCACCTATGCATAAATAAACCAATTAGCATTTACTTAAGTCTGGTGATAAAAACAAATACAGGGTTCTATGCCAAAATCTGCATGAAATTAGAAATAGGGAAAGAGGAAAAGCAGGAGGGAAAAGAGAGATGATGTCTGCATGTGTTCACTTTCACACATATCACAAATCAGTATGATGAATATACTGTTCTATTAAAGGAATATTCAATCTAATCCTGGAGCAAAGTTTATTGAAGGTTATCTCATTAGCCAGTGTAACAACATGTTAAATTTTGTCAACAGAATCTCCAGAATAAATTTCTAAACACATATATGTTTTATGATATTATTTTTTCCTAATTTCTCTTGAGTTGAAACTGAGACTGAAATTTTTCCTGAATTTCCTTAATAGGAAGAAAAAATGGCATGTTGAGAAATGTTAATAAATGGTTTCTCAGAATTCTAGTTTCTCAAGTAGTTCATTTCAAAGAAGAATATAAATTATTTTTTTCAATTTAATTTTTTTAAACATCATAGTTTATTTTTTCATAGTATAGAATTTCTTTCCTCAGGAGTGGGAAATTTATGGTGATCACAACTGAGGGGAAATAAAAATTTCATACAATGTGCTTTCTCTGTGTAACTAATTTTTTAAAAGAAAGTTTTACTAAGAATCTCTTATTTTGATTATAAATCAAAAAATAAATTTATTCAAGAGTAAATAAGAATATAGAAATTTCTGAACAACATGAAACAATTTATAATATGTACATATAATGTATTTCCCTTAAGCATTGAAATTATTATTCTAATGAATATGTACAATGATAGTTTTGTTTTTCTTTATTCTCTAGAGTCTTAAGGGATGTTTAAATCATTCTTTTAATGTATTCTAGAAAATCTCCTACAGACTATTACCAAGAAAGATAATAAATTTGAAGTGATAATAAAATATAAAATCTTTTAAATTAAGATATTTTTAGAATCTTATTAAGAATTACTTCAATATTTTGTCTTCATTTTCTTGAACTAGCTGTGCATGTCCTAAACACAGAGCAAGAAAAAAAAAAACTTCTAATTAGGATTTTAAAAATATATATTGAAAACAACATATACTTGTAACTAACACTTTTAATTTAGAATTAACCTAAGTT
This sequence comes from Scalopus aquaticus, assembly GCA_004024925.1. Lineage (NCBI taxonomy): Eukaryota > Metazoa > Chordata > Mammalia > Eulipotyphla > Talpidae > Scalopus > Scalopus aquaticus. The sequence continues at coordinate 11,139 of PVIJ01016272.1, forward strand.
AACACTGTCCCATATTTGCATATGATGAAGCAGTATTGAAAACTTTAAGCAAATGTAGTTTAAAAATACTAACCTAAAGCTCATGTCTTTATACACAGATTCTATGAGGTATGGGCTTCCAATTAGTCTACAGAGATAATTCTATGTCAGATGTTAAGAATAAGAACAGGTTTTTTGCTATTTCTTCAATCTTTTCAATGATTTTATTAAATTTTGTGTTTCATTAACATTTATCAATAGAGAATTTGAAGCATATGGAGGTTTAAAAACTTGCCTAAATTCAGTTAGATTAAAAATAGTGGCAGACATTCTTTTTCTAAAACCTCTGTCTGAGTTTCTAGAAACATTTAAAACTAGAATATGTTGCTGCGAATTGCATATGTTTATCTTTTTTGAATGCTGAGTAGTTTCCATTGTGTATATGTACCACACCTTCTTGATCCAATCATCTATTTTTGGGCATCTGGGTTGTTTCCATATCTTAGCTATTGTAAACAATGCTGCAATAAAGATATGGATGTATGTATCTTTTTGGATTAATGTTTTTGTGTCATTTGGGTAGATTCCCAAAAGTGGTATTACTGGGTCATATGGAAGCTCCATTTTTAGCAATTTGAGGAACTGCCATACAGCTTTCCATAGTGGTTGGAACATTTTGCAGGGATGGAGCTAGAAGGGATCATGCTCAGCGAAATAAGCCAGAAAGAAATAGAAACATATCGAAATGATTTCACTTATAACAGGAATATAGGGGAACCAAATAAGAAGGAGACATTCAGCAAGGGAGGGGGAGGATAAGGGCTCAATGAGGGGGAGAAAAGAGAACAAGGGACTATAGTGATGGTTCACGGGTGAACCGGTGGTGGGTAACCTATGGGGAATACACAATAATGTATAAGATAGTAATTAAAAATAAATAAAACTAGAATGTTTTCTTCTTTACAAAATAAATTTCCCAATGAATATTTTTTAAAAGAGAGAGAAATACAGTGATAGCAAGTTATATGTCTAGTATGATAATCCTCTATCGCGAGGACAACTTAGACAAGATGATTGATATATTTCCCATAGGTCAATGTGACAGAGTTAACCACATCAGAGTTAACCACATATCACAGGACTTTTATTAATGATTACAAATAATGTTGGAATATATTTTTGAATTACAAGTTTCTAATAACATCTTTACCATGTAGGGAAATTGAGCTTGGAGATGAAAGAAAATCTGACTAAAGACTGTGAAATGTAAATGTTATTTCTGATAGCTTATCCATTAAACTATATGTAATACTCTTTCTTGTGCAACTGCTGAACTAAGAGGACCTTCTTGATTCCTTGGTGACAGTCAGGAATGTTGATTATGTTTTACAGCTTTGAAGTGTGAGGTAAATCCCTCAGTAAATATCATAATGCAATGATATTTGCTTCCTGCAAATTTAATTTCTTCTTTTCACACCCATAACTTCTTCTATCAGACAATATAGCCAAAAGGTAAATCTGTCACTATTATACTATAGAAAGAGCAAACTAGGCTGAAAGTGGAATTTAACATTTCTGTCAATATCACCAATCTTTTTCCATTTTCTATGTTCCAATGGAAAAAGATTGAGAGAAATCAGTGAGAGGTCTCTGTTCACTGTTCTGTCTTTCATTATCTTCATTTTTGGATGCACTTAATTATGCGTCCACGAGAAACATGAAATTTGAAATGTACTTTACATAATATACATTTATTTTGCTTATAACTAAATATATCACTATCTAGTGTCAGAAAATACATTCCAAGTTCTGATGTGAACTGCCTCATTCTAAAATCAAATTCATTTTGAGGGTTTCATCTTTTTATCTCCCTAGGTTTTGAATTCCTATTAATTCTTCTGATCTTTGAACACTTAAAAATAGTGTTATTTGCTTTCATTTCTGAGTATCATAAAGTTATACCCATGGTATTATTATTAAGTTATTTAGCATGCCAAATTCCATTTTCTAGTAGCAAGGGTTTAATCTCATTGGATGGAAACAGGCTTCCAGAAAATGGGGGAACATAACTATGGATACTTTCTCTAACTTAAAGTATGACTCTTCCCACCAGTGCAATCTGGCTTCCTTCATTATAATTTATTTTTTAATGATTTATTTCTTATTTATTTATTTATGCATACAAGAACTGGGGTTCAGGCCAGAGGTGTAGGGGGTGAGAGGATTCACCAGAGACAGAGTGAGGAGCAGAACAGGTGGATCTACTAAAACACAATGCTGAGGGGAGTAGTGGGTGAGACAGGAGAGGTCTGCTGTGCCATGTGGGTTAGCTCCTTGGCCAGGGATAGCACTAGAACTCTTGCTACTGTGGCTGGTGATAGCTGGATAGCTCTGAGCCCTGTGCCACCAGGGAGGGCCTCCTTCATTATAATATAAAAGGTCTAGGGAAAGATGGTTACTGGTTTAACTGAGCCAGAAAATCACCATCTGTAGAAAAGTCAACGGAGCTTACATGCCATCACAGTCAAGTGCAAACCACCTAGTTAGAAAGAAAGAGGGGTACAGTTCCCTAAGAGGAAAAAATGCTGGGCAGACAATAACTTTCTTGGTCAGTGGAGATTTTTTTTTAAATTACACATGAAGAGAAAGATAAATATGGTGTCATGCTAAGGAATACAGAGTAACTAGACTACAGTAACTAAACTAAGTGTCGATAAAGACAAGCTTAAAAGCTAACTGTTGAAGGCAGACTACAGAACTGAGGCATCCAGAGGGGGTGGGGTCAGGGAGAGGTCAGGGAGCACAATGCACTACAGTGGGGGAGTATGGGTGATTTGGTGGTGGATATACGATGGTGCCAATACCTTCTGGGAGTACCCAAATATTACCTCAATTAAAAATTAATTAAATAATAAATATTTTAAATGAAGAAAACTGAAAGAAAGAAAGAAAGAAAGAAAGAAAGAAAGAAAGAAAGAAAGAAAGAAAGAAAGAAAGAAAGAAAGAAAGAAAGAAAGAAAGAAGAAAGAGCGAGAGAGAAAGAAAGAGGGAGGGAAGGAGGGCGAGGGAGGGAGGGGGGAGGGAGGGAGGGAGGGAAAGAAAAAACTCACAAGAGAATAATATGTGGGACATAATATGTATAGAGGAGACAGATCTATTTACCAATAAAATTTGAAATCCAAGTGTATATAGTACCTTCCCAAATACAGATGTTTACAAACTCAAATAATGTCACCATTGTCCTATCTCTCTTCATCAAGCTGGTCATCTTCCTTCAGTTTTAATTTAATTTAAGGCCTCACAATATGCTAAGCTGGTGGCAGCCACCCCAGATCTCTGACACGGGAGTTTACCAGTCAATCCAACAAGGAAAGATGTTATTCCCTAAGCTAGTAATCCCCCTAAAGTTCTCACATCTTTTCCTTTGCATGAACTTTTGGTAAAGAAATTGTAACTGTGGTGCTTTGGCGTGGGTCAATATTTTTGTGACACCAACAAATGCTGAGTTATTTCCTCTCTTAGGCCAATAGAACAAGATTTCAAGGAAGTGCATACACCAGCCTGGTTTTATTCTAAATGGCAGCAGATCCCCAATTCCCCACACACTCTTACTATGCACACACAATAAAAGTAACTCATCTTTATAATTTAATGATGCAACAGGTGTAAATTTGCTTGTCTTGTTCATCAAGAGTCCACAAAGATTTCGCCCACCCAGCTCCAAATTCTGAATCCCAGAGTATTTAACTTATTCTTGGGTCTAAATGAGATTTCTGAGACTAAATGATGAATTTACTTAAAAATAAAAATGCTGGATAAAGAAGGAAATAAATGCACTAGAGAAAAAAAAATCAGACATTCCTATTTGAGAAAGGGAAGGAGAAATAACAGAGTAATATGGTACAGTATTAATCTTAATAAACTTTGCTTGAACTGCTTGAATGAAATAATTTTAGTATAATAGTGTGTTATTGCAAACTTGAGAAACTGTTATTTATGTATAAATTGTTAACTAAGAAATCAGTTCTTTTTATGTTTCTTCTAGTTGAAATATTACTGATTTTTCACCAAATTACTAAAGGTTAGGTTCATATTCATTAACTTCGGAAGCAAAGACATTTAGGCATTATCGTATGGAGCTTTAGGGGGAAAAAAAAAACAACACCAGCATAACATTTACTCATTTAAATAAATAAATTACTTGTACTTGCTTAAGTTCAAAATTATTTCTATTTTGTGTCCTCATTTATAATTTATAGTCATTCTACACAGAAAACCTTGCCTTTTCCCATTGTGGTTTTGCAGAGAGCAGATTTAAACTAGAAAGAGAAGTGTAACTGCATCGTGCAAATAGAAAACACACAAAGAAGTTCACCTTTCTGTGCCCGGAGGAAGTTTCCAGGCTCCACGGCACACTTCAGCTCAGTTTTCACTTCTGGGATTTCTGAAAGATAAATCATTATTTGCAACATTTTAATCCCTTCAGAGAACAACATGCTGTTGCAAGAAAAAACAGAACTAAAGAAAAAAGTTCCTACTAGATGACACAACAAATTTCAGAAAGACACCATGTTTAAAAGTTGATTCTAAACCTTCCCACCCACTGCTTTTTATGTAGAGGATTAATTTTCATCCTTTTTGCTCTTTGTGTGGTTGTTTAATTTTGGAAGGGGAAAAGCATAGAATAACTTTATATTTTATTCTATTTACTAACCTCAATAATTAGCACATAAATAATTGTAAGGAGTGTATTTACTTGGGGGATTGTGTATAAATATTTAGATTTAGGGATAAGACTTCTGACTCTTATTTATGTAATAAGTGAAACTTCAGACACTGATTTCAACCAATGAACACAAGTTATATATCAGATATATGAAGGAAAAGCATGTGACCAAAGTTATTTATTTCAAAAGTTTTACCAATACTTGGAAGAAAACCATACCAAGTTTGATTTCAGTAGAGTTGGATTTGAGGAACAGGCAACATGAAAATTAGAGAGAAGAAATGAGAATTTTCAATTTTCAAGATCATCCCAGGTAATCCTCTTCCTACCATTTGATGTGTACACTTTTAAGATTGAGGTTTAATTCACTTCCTGATTGTCTGTGTCATTTATTTTTGTAACTTAATTCAATAATAAGTATATGTAAATGAAACGTAAAATACCAAGAAAGAACAGTATCTATGGGTATTAATTTAAATATATAATTTGAAAAACTTGTTGATATCAAGGAACTAACAATTTCTTGGTTGAGACTGAATTTTGAGAGTGAACTTTAAAAAATAGGAGAGAAGTTCTACAAAAATTATGAGGTTATTAAGCGATTCACCATGAATATATAATGTGGCATAGCCTATTCTCCATATCCTTACTGTCCTAATTTTTCATATTGGAGAAGTTGGGTTTAGATTTTAGAGCAAAGACATATGTTTAGAAATGTGAGAAATATATTTCGTAAACACAGTATATCAATGTATTTAAGTATGGATCTGAGTGAAAAACTTCAGAGATGAGGGTATAAAGAGATGTGAAAATAATATAAAACATAATACCTGAGATACTGATCAGGAACAAAATAAGAAGCCATCTCCTAAAATCTTAATAGCAATAATTTAATGCAGAAAGAGCATCAAAGTCAGAATTTTACAAGTGTCGAATGAAGCTAATATGAAATCTATTAAAGCCACCATCTCTAAAACAGATAAAATAAGCACAACCAGAAGGATGGAATGAACCATTAAATTTCATGCTACCAAGAGGTTAGTAAGGATAAGACTAAGAGTTGTCCTTATCTATTATTAACATGGATTTCATTAATGACGCAGATGAGAATGAATTCATTGGCATCTTGGGAATCAAAAGAATATAAGATAAGAGAGATTACAGATCATAAATCAAGATTTGGCATATGGGAGAACAGAGACATTTAGTAGCAGTTGCATAAATACATAGACTCAATAGAAGCTGTTCTTAAGGAGCACAAATTAGGTTTATTTAGTTTATTTCATGACTTTGCAATAAATATTTTGAGAATTTTTTGTCAAAAGCACTTTTTAAAATTCCTAGCATGTTGTTGATTTTAGTTTGTTTTCAGTTTCTCATAATAGTCTGGATAAAAATTTGCAATTTCTATTCATGGGTAATGAAGGACAATTTTAAATACCCACTTTTATATACTTACTCAAATGTAAATAACACACACATAGATACATCTTATACTTTCCTGTTATAGGTTAGTTTTTTTTCTATAGAATTCAAAGAAAAAATGTGACATATTTTGAGTTTTTGTGTGTGAGTTGAATTAAATTGAAAAAAAAATATTTAGGAACCAAGCAACTCTATTCTATCTACAAACAACAGGAAAATATATAATCCTTATCCTTACAGATATTGTTGTATAAAACATAATCTTAGTTTTACTAGTGAGATCAGAAATATTAAAAATATGTAAATTATTGAATTCCGGGTCTACAAAAATAAATAGACCTTATTTATTTTTCCCAATTCAGAACTTCTTCCTCAATAGGAAACCAAAGCAACATTATTATTTTTTTTTGATCTGTGTATTTTAACACACAGAGTGAAGGCGCTCAATATTTATAAACAACACATTAAAATTTGAAATTGTTTATGAAAATTTCTTCTAAAAAGTAAATATCATTTTCTGAACTCTATGTTTTCACCACTTGCCCATTATAAAAAAATAATAATTTAAGCTTTTCCTTTGAAAAAATGAATTAAAAAAAAACAAACAACAAACACAAACTTTGACTTTATAACAACAAAATAATGGTTCCCAGAAAAGAAGGCAGGTAAGGGGCAGGGAAAATTGGATAAAATGACTCAATTATATGGTAATGGATGGAAACTAGACTTCTGCTGGTGAGCATAATGTAGTATATATAGATGTTAATTTATAAAGCTATACACCTGAAGTCTATAAAATGATACAAACCAATATTATGTCAATAAAAAAATAAAGACTTGTATATTTTAAGATAAATACAATTAATCTTTTGTCTTTCCAAAATTTCTATTTATTGTTTGTAAAACCTAACCCTAAACACCATGTATTTCCATTTGTATATTAAGAAAAGGCACCGGTTTTTTGTTTTTTTGTTTTTAATGGAAAGAGCAATATCTTCTATTCCTTTAAAACTCCATTTGCCAGATCAGCCCCCTTCCCTATATTTTTTTCCTCTTTAATACATGTCCAGGCTGAAACATAAAGTCAAGAGAAAACCCAGACACATTCTGTTCATTAGCTCAAACCATTAGCTCTAACCCAAGTACTCCGCCAGTGCTTCTCTACCCTAAAGCACTTGAAGATTTAAAAATAACATTTTGCTGATGGAAAAGAAATCCCAAGCAAGAGTTTCACCTGGGGAGAAAGATTCATTCTTCATTCTTCCTTCTAAGCAAGCATATCCAAGGCTTAAATTTTATTGCTCTGGGGTAATTTTTGTTTGTTTTGATTTGCCTTGTTTCCGACAAATATCCATGGAGAAAAGAAAAGCTTACCATTGGAAAATAAAAGATAACCAGACACATGATAAACAGTAAAAACATCAAACTCCTTTTACCTAGACTTTATAATTTTCTCTAATTTCTTTTAAATTAGCGCATTGTAGCACTCATTATGTTTATGTCTTTTCAAATTCCTTACTTAAAACCTGTTTATTTCAAATATGTTTGTTTTTATTTTTGCATTTTAATTTTTCCACAATGTCAATATTATGAGTTGGTAGAGCTGGTCACTGCTTATCATATATAATCCAGAGCGGAAGAAAACTTTGCCTAAAATGTTTGTATATCATGGCTATTAGTCATATCTGCATATTTGAAATTTTAAATATTTGAGATCAAATATACCTTTCATAGGGTCTATGTCACGTAGATTTCAGAATTATTAAATTGAAAACACTAATCAAATAGAATAGATTTTAAGTTAATTTCATCTAGAATTTTAAGGGAATTGACTATGTGCAAGTAACACTAAGCCAATGGAATAACTCTTACTTCTGGTAAGGCATAATGGAGCATGAGGAATGAAGAGACAGTTTCCTTTGCTGCACAGAAATTATTTAGCTTGGCATAGTCCTGACTATTTGCATTATCTTTTGTTTTTCATGCTGCGGTGACAAATCCAGAAAGACATCACTGAAGTCTATGTCATGGAATGTTTTCCATATGTTTTCTTCTATGTACTTTATGGTTTCAGTTTTTACATCCAAGTTTTAAACCATTTTGAGTTAATTTTTGTGCATTGTGTGAGATAATGGTCTAATTTCATTCTTTTGCATATGGCTGTCCAGTTTTCCCAACACCATTTATTGAAAAGGCTTTCTTTTCTCCAAGGTATATTCTTGGATACCTTGTCATAAATTAATCATCCATGCAAGTAAGGTTTATTTATAGACTCTCACATCTATTCCATTGGTCAGTGCGTTGGTTTTCATTTCATTTCCATATTGTTGTTATTATTATAACTTTGTAGTATAAAGTCTTGGAATGTGAAAACAGTGTCCCAGATTTCTAAATTCCACACTGAGAAATAATCTGTCAAGTTTAAACTTTGACCAAAAAATAAAAAAAATAAATTTTCATGTTAAAAATGTGTTTTATCAATAATTCATGCTAAGTTTTATAGAAAGCTCTTAATGACATTTAAATATTTAACACTGAAAATACTGACTTGATGTTCAGAAGCTATTACTTTGAAATCTCCATTTGTTCACTAGCTAAATTAGACAATGTTTATTTCTTTTTACTCTTTTAGTAAGAGAGAATTAAAATAGAACATGTTTGTTTCAAGTATGCAACATAATGGTTTGCTATAGATATATATTTTAAAATGATCACCACAGTAGCTAGTTAACATCCACCACCATACATTTTATTCTCGTAATGGGGGAAAAAAAACACAACAATTTGCATCCAGTGTCTTTGCTTTTTTATTTCATTTATTTGAAAATTGTTGAATAAATCACTTAATATATTTAGGTAGTAGTAATATCATATCTGAAAGAATGATATAGATGGCTCTTGAGGTTCTTTTTGGCTCAAAATATTACTTAGTAGCTTCTAAATGTACTATATTATCTAAGAAGTTGGTAAATAATGCTATAGTAACTGTGGCTGAAAGCATATCAACTTGAATCCAATTTAAATAACTATTAAAAATATAGCTGCTTCCACTTTTACAAAAAAATACTAAACAGATTTTATTGATGGAATCTATCATATAGAAGACATTTTGTTACATATATTAAATTTCTCTTATAGATAGTATCTGGAAAGATATTCACATGATTTTTTTTAATAACTACAAACATTTAAATATGTTTTGGTCTCATTGTTATTATCTCTTTCTTATAGTATTTATAGAGTTAATTGAGAGAAAACATGAATCAAAAAAGTTTTCTGCTTAAGCTTCTATTTAGACTCATCTAGTAGACACAAACTATCACATGTGCTGTTCTAGCATCTTATTAAGCTTATGTCATAGAAATGAGAGGAACTAGTGATTATTTTCTCTTATAACCCTAAAAGAGAAATCTGAATCTTAAGTAGTAATTAAGAAAACCAAAACTACATTTTAAACAAAGCATCTATTATCTGGGCATGCCATTTTCCCTTTTCTTTTGTAAAGAATAGCCTTGAATTTAATTGTACATTATAATTGCACATCATTTCTTTTGGGACTGCTAAATTATTCCTCTAATTCTTTTTGTATATCTCTTCATTTTTAGCCAAACTATTTTTCAGAATACATTACTACAGATTCTGTAATTAAAATATTTTTGTTTCTCCTTGAAAATCGTTAAATAGCATACGCCTCATCCTAAGCTGTTGGTGAGGGGGAATTGGAGAATTGGAACTTTTTTTTGCATTGGAACAGAAAATGAACTCTAAGAGTCCATTCAATAGTCTTTTTATTCTGCAAGCAAGCACACATTTTCACAGAGAAAGAGCACTGCGATGACAATGCACCTTGTGCAGAAACTAGTACTTCACATGAAGGTTAATGGTTTGAATTGCAAGAATACCAGTGTGCAGACTGCAATTAGGAGTGTCTGATGAAAGCCTGCAGTATAATATGAAAAGAAAACATCTGCTTGTTCACAGTAATGGCTGTCTTTCACTCTTTCTATGTAATTTTTCTGTTTTAATAGCACATTTATCAAATTTTCATATGCTCATTAATCTTAGGTTACAGGAAAAATATAAGTGCATATTGAATTTCAATAAAGACATTTTATTTCCCCTTTTTAACCTTCTTTCAAATGAAAGTTTGAACCAATGATCCATTATGTCTTAAATATTGCTTAATGTTATTTGGCAATGGAAATTACAAAGGTTAAGTTTTTCTCTGATTTCTAATAAGTGCCTTTTGTACTCTATTTGATAGCTGAATATATTTACTGAAGCACTGGTTAATACCACCAGAAATGCTGCAGATGGATTCAGTCAAATGAAGAGATACAACATGACCTACATGCTCGCATGTTACAGTGATGTAACTAGTGCACTGATCCTAAACAAGCCAGGAACTTTTTAGGGAAGATGTAGAAAGGATTCTAACAAGGTCCCCAAGATTACAGCTCCTGTGTGTAAATTTCCTGTGAGATCACCTTGCTTTGAATGTGGGCACACCCTGTTAATAACATGGGTTGTTACTCTTGTAATTAATTAGGCTACTAGTCAGTTTACTCTGAGCTAATCAAAATGGAGAGTCTCTTGGATCTGGTTTAATGAAAGGGATCTTTAAAAGAAGATGAAACCTCAAATATATTTCTCCTGGCCTGGAAAAAAGCAACATTTGTGGAGGGAAATGAGTACGGGAGAATATGACACCAAACGAGGGCAGCCTGTAGGAGCGGAGAGAGGGTTCAGGTTGACAGCTAGAAAGCTATTATAACAAGGAATCAAAACTTGCCAAAACACCAGTGCATTAGAAATAGATCTTCCCCTAGTAGATTTTCCAGATGAAAACTATAGTACGGTTCCCATATTCACCACCACCCATGAGACCTTGAGAGGATCATCCAGTGATTCGGATCTAGAGTCCTAATATGTGAAAATGTGAGATAATTAATGGGCATTGTTTCAGACCTCTGTAGTTATGCCATTTGTTATGAAGCAACATAAACTAACATAGACAATGTAGGTATTTCAGTGTCTAAATATCCAGGAGAGTATTTATATTCTCAGGTAATAGAGGAAATTAATAAATGGGAAAAATGTAAACTTTGATATAATAAGTGGCAGTATATATATTTATAGTACATTATACACATTTATATTTATATTATATTTATATTTATAGTACATTATACACATTTAATTCTAAAATTAAATCTTTGAAGATACAGACTCTTTAAAGAGAATCTTTGGTCTAACTGTATTCTTTATCATGAAGTCCACTAAAACTATTCTTCAAGAAATGTAATAGATTCAGAACCACACTTCTCAGATTTATCTCTCCCCTGACTGACTAACCTGCTTCATCTATAGCCTTCTTCTCTGTAGCTAATAAAAAAATAGAATTTTACCAGTGGTTCATACTGAAAGGTTTAAGTGATACTGTATTCCTCTGAACATTACCACTGCCAATATACCCAGCACACTATCCCAGCTAGTTGTTCAAAATTTCCTGCATGTGACTTTCTTTTTAATCATCTCACTGGCCAACACTCTAATAGAAGCCGCCTAACTCAGCCCTTTCTTTCATTTGGGTTATACCTCTCTCCTATTTCCTTGAATGTTACATCTCGTCTCTCCTCTTCTGGAAATCTAACTAGATGGTTTCCATGGAATGTTTCAGGAAACAAATGGAAAACACTTTAAGTGGCAGCTAAATTCAACAAAGGCAGTAGCTGTAAATCACAAAATCAAACTGATGTGACATAACATGAAAAACAGTTTCACCAGATACCACCAATGAAAAAAAATGCCATTATTGCCATGGAACAATGGTGAGATTTAACAAACATATCATGCCTCCAACTCCAAATATGTTAAACCTTGAAAAACTATATTCTAAAATTACAGAAGAACTGTATGTTTGGAAACAAATTCTATTATCACAAATTTTTGTTATGTCTGAATAAACTCTATCTGGCTAACTAGCTGCAAATCCTCATCTCCTTAGCTATGGAGGATCATATGAATTCAAGTTGTAAAGCTGTAAGAGAGAAAAATGCTGATTTCAAATTTTGTCTGTGTCAGGATTCCTGTTTTCTTTTCCACATAATAATAGTAAAAATAATAATTATTATTATAGCATCATTATTATGGCAACTAACTAGTTCCCAGGAGAACTATTTAGTCACTAGAGTTTTGAGAAAGAAATATCACCTCTCCTTCATTTCCCATCTCTGCAGTCACATAAACACTTAAGACATGAGCTAAACACTTAATATACTAGGGTAACAGATGAAAAGGAATGAAAGCGAATCCCTCCATAAGGCTTTGTTTTTCCTGGAGAATCCCTGTAGTTCTTGAGATTCCTCTACTCCAATTTAAAAATTATTAAAGGAGGCTTAAAATCTTGAACACGTGAAGATAATTAAGTGTATCACTTATTCAGGAATGTGCTAACCAGTGATATATTTTAATCTTCTGGAAACATAAAAGATTTTTGAAGAATACTTTATGGTTGAAGGAGATAAATCAGTGGGAAATAAATTTCTCTTTGCATGCAGGACATTAGTGTTCGCTGCCCTGGCAGGGAATACTAGTCTTATCTGTCAGGAAGCAAGACATTGAAGACATAATGTCTACTCTGTGCCATCCAAAAAGGATGTTGAATATTTTCAGTTTTGGCATAAAAAGAAGAAAGCTCTATACTAAGTTCTCTAGCTGAAAAGAGTAGGATCAAATTACCACCATGGTCTCAGGAGACAACCAACAGGCAACAGACATGCACCTCCAGGACAGAAGGACTCCAGGGATTCCTGGACTCAGATACCCCATCAAGCTAAACTTAGGGGTTAAAGGGGACACGGCATCAATGACGACACAGTTGTCTGGGTCAAAGACCATTCCTTTACCCTTTCCATAATAAAGAGTGAAGTTCTTCCCTATTCACAATTACTATTTGGTTTTGAGACCAGTTAGCTCTTGGATGGTCATTACGTCCAAATCCCCACTCTCTATCCTTGCTTGGTTCTTAAACTCTGAGGCACTAAGCACCCACCCTAATCATCTCAGAGGCAGACATCAGACAACTAGGGACAACTAGCCTGTGAAATTATTTCAAATGATCCAGTCCTCATCGAGCTCTGGAAACCTAGTTGCTGCATAAACTACCCCTTAAAAATCCAAATTGTCGTCAATCACCTAGCCCCCACCTGCAACCTCTATCCTGCGTTCCTTCATTTAGAGCTACAGCAACAAACCCCCTGACTTATACCTGTAGTGTCAATATTTGTGTCCTGTCATCAAAGGAAACTTTAAATCTTCTAAAATAATTCTCGCTACTTAAACAAAGAGGAGGACCCTAAGACAAACTTTGAGATACTGTGAGAGTTTGAAAGCTAGGCTTCTAATTTCCAAATTGATTTTTGGTCCATGAGTTTGTTTATCAACTTTCTCTAGGAATTTAAACAAGTGGAAAAACAATCTGACCTATGACAGGCCAGAAAGAAGAGATAATCATTATGTGACAGTCCCAAGATCTGGTCAGACAAGGGATGTGTTTCCTCTAGTTTCAGTGGGAAATTGGCTGGGTATAGTTAACAGTAAGGTCTCTCACCCATAACACTGGTCAACATTGAGATTGTTACTGACTTAAAAAGGCCCTAATCTGTAGTATCTTGGTGTGCTGAACATGAATATAACCCTGAAAATTTTTTATTAGCTCTCGTTTTGAAGATATTCCATATAATGCATTCTCTATGTTTCACCATGTAAATTTATTCAGTAGGACTGCAACAACATCCTAAATCAGCCTAGAATGATGTGTTATTGCATTGCCTTGCATAATACCATCATGCACACATCATCCAGACTTGATTGCATCATCAAGACTCCAACAATGGAATCTTCTAGAAGATGATGTCACAGTTACTTGATAACGAAAGCGCCACCAGCAATTGGAGCCTTTCTTCAGAAAGGAAAGTACTCTGGTATTCTGTTCCGATATTGAGGGCCTCATGAATGCCTTAGAAATCACTCACGACCCACAAGAATGGAGACTATTTCTAGACTCTTCGAAACTGAGTCTTTTGCACAATGGAAACCGTCTTCCATCTATTCCAGTAGCACATGCTCTCCACATGAAAGAGACATATGATAACTTAAAGCAGCTACTGAATTCCACTGAGTCTAATAAGTACAGCTGGCACGTCTGTGGTGATTTGCAGCTAGTTGCCCTTTTAATGGGACTGCAGCAGGGATATACAAAATACATGTGTTTCTTATGTGAGTGGGATAGCCAAGCAAGTGAATTGCACTACTTGCAGAAGGAATGGACTCGCAGACAAAATGTAGAAGTTGGAGAGAAGAATATCCAGCACCCAGCTCTGGTTGAAGCTCACAAAATCTTGCTACCACCCCTTCACCTCAAACTAGGTTTGATGAAGAATTTCGTGAAAGCCATGGATGGACCTCACCAGCTTTCCGATACCTCCATGAAAAATTCCCTCGACTCAGCAAAGCAATGATTAAAGAGGGAGTTTTGTGGGTCCTCAGATTCGAGAGCAAGTAATGAGGAGAATAAAGAATCCTACCCCAGAGAATAACACTTATTTTTCAACAGAGCCAAGAGAGTTCTCTAGCATCACCAATTAGCAAAGGACTTTTTGCTTGCATTTACATTCCTTCTGTATGGACAGGACTGTGACTCTGGGAAAATACTTGTTGAAGTACCTATCCCCAACACATTAGAATTTGACCTTATTAAAAATATGGACACTTTAGGAGTGATTAGATCAGATGAGATCATTCTGGAGTAGGATGGAGGCATACTCCAACATGACTATTGTCCTTAATAGAAGGCACAGAGATGTAGGGAGAACTTCATGTGAAGACAGAGGTAAAGATTGGTGCAAAGAATCCACAAGCTAAGGAATGGCAGGAGTTGCCAGACATCAACAAAAACAAGGCATGGGTCCTAACAGGTTCTCCTTCAGAGCCCTCAGTAGGAGCAAACCTTGCTTTCTACTTCCAGACTCCGGAATAATTTGCAATAATAAATTCATGCTGCTTTATACCCACCTAGTCTGTGGCACTTTGTAACAATGGTCTTAGAAAAATGCGTACGTCTTCCCCATGCCCAAGTCTGCAGTCATTTGAAGCAAGAGAATGCAAAGGACTAGTGGAAACAGGAATCAAAACTCAAAGTCTCTAGCTACAGAAGGGCAATTACTCGGCTAATTTTCATGACCAAGTATCCATTTTAATGAGATAGCTGTCAAATAGCATTTGTAGATTATGTAGATTTTTAGTGACAGTGGAGAAAAATAAAATCATTTTGCATGTATATGTATATAAAATCATTGCATACATAATATATATGCAATATATGCACGTACATATGCTGACACACACGCGCACACACACACACACATGCTAAGAGATCAATGTGTGAAATCCATTTGTTATAAGCTACCTGGGAATTACTTGTTTTGAATGGACAATCTCTGACAATCTTACTCACCTTGAAGCTGCACTTAGCATTTGCCCCAATGACCTCTAAGGAAAATAAAGAGAAAAACAGAAAGCAAAGAAACACTTCACATTCCATTGACAATGGATGGAATTCGTGGTATACATTTACCGAATTTTTACTTTATAGGGTCCAGACATATTAAATAAAATTATTTTGTTTCTGGCTTCTACCAACCCCTTCTTTTCCCTTTCCTTTTTGAAGCAAGATTTCTTCATATGACTCTTGTCCTCAGCAAATACACTGTATATAGACTACAAACCATCCATATTCTATTTAGCAAAATTTAAATTAACCATTAGTTGAACTTAAATTCCTTTAAAAGCAGCTCAGTAACCACTTATTGCTAATCAACTATTGTTCTAAGTGATGTATTAAAGTAGTCAACCAACTAAATAGGCCTCTTGGAAGACTTTAATCTTCACAGAAGCAAACACAATGTGGTTGTTTGCCTAATTAGATAAGTTGTATAGGGAATATCCACATATAATTATACAATAATATATGAATATTATATATACACAAAGGGCAGAGGGTGTGATGTCAAAAGTATATATGTTTCACATATTTGTAAACAAGTAATACTGAAATATATAGCATGTCTAATACTGTATAGGGTATATAATACTATAAAGTATATTGTACATATAATACTGTATGTACATGTTATATATATATATATATAGTTTAAGGCAGTATATTAGGTGCTATTAGAGATAAATATGAATGATATAGGATAAGGGCGTGTATGTATAGAGGAAATATAATTCCTAAAACAACAAGTTTAAATAATCTATTACTCCAAGCATTTAACCAATTGAGAAATTTATTCTGGAGTCAGTCAGGAAAATATCAATTCTGATTTCCAATACAGCTGAGTTGGAGAATGAGATCAAAATGAGTTTACTGTTGCTTCTTCTATTGCCAAGTCCCCTCCAAGTCAGACCTCAATAACTTTTGAACTATCAAGCAGATAGTTTTTGAGATAACTATCTCCCATCGGTAAACAGGACAGTAAAAAGTAAACATACATTGAACTCTTACCTTTGCCACAGAGGCCACTTCAGATTTTCAGTCCTGGTTACAGGACTAAGCAGCAACTATTAATCACTTGGCTAGAGGCTGTCATCTGTAAGACTTAGCACTTATTAACTTGGGGAAACTTAATCAGAGGGCCAAAGCCTGCTGCTAACGAAGGCTGCAAAGAGAATGAATCAGGGCCTCTAGGACCTGGTCTCCTCTGAAGCACCCACACTGCTCTGAAACCTTCCTCTGTTCCTGCTTTTACTTATTTAATAGTGAAATACGGGTTCAAGCTGATGAAACTGCCCAAGTCAACTGAGCTTTTCACCCCTGGGCCCTTGGGCTGGCCTACAAGATGCAGTGCTGAATTTTGCCCCTGACTTCCTGCGCCAGGAGGCTGCTGGGAGGGAGGTTGAGCTGAGTGGCCATTTTGTGAGCCTTTCAAAATGAGTGATGCATATGGGCCTGTTCTCTCTTGTTTGTGGGAGATATTGAGGGAAGCAACATGGAGAGGGGCACCCCCAACCTCAGCAGCAGCAGCCTGCCTCACCCTGTTGCTCTGGAGGGAGCAGTATTTAGTAAGACTGTGTGCTGGGCTTTGTCCAGGGTCTAGACAAGCCTCGCCACACCGTGCAAATTCTGGTAGTTTTAATTCCACTTCACACCATTGATCAGCAACTGGACATTCTCCTCTACCCTGCTAGTCCTCCCCCTCACTCTCCCCTGTTGGTTAGGATGAATTACTTTCTGCTTGTGTGTTTGTTTTTTGCTGCACCTAAGGCCATTTTGATTGCATTTCAGGCAGTAGGTGGCTGCCCACGGAATTGTGCGAGAGGTTCTGACCCGATGTCATTTTAGATCCTTTGCCCAGTCATAATTTCAGAGCCTGTTGTGATTCTTAATCATAGCTGGAATTCTCCCTGTACAAACTGCTAACTGCTTGTGCAGTTGTGAATAGGCATCTGTTTATACTGGGTATATTTTAGACTTAGGTGTATTCTATAAAGTACTTGCTCATAAATAGTTACACCTACAATGATAACTAACATACAGTCTTAGAAGGGATTTTTCTAGCTTGGTGAAAACCTGAGCTGGAATTTATATTTTTAACAGCTTTAGGTTTGTTTTTTTTTTTTTTTATTCTGGGGGTGGAGGGGAAAGTTATTTGGCTATGCCACAAAATTGACCTGGCCCCAATTTTTTTTTTTTTCAAATACAATTTCTCACTGCATCATAACAGTTTGAGCCCTTTCCCTCTGCCACTTGTGTATTAAGGATTGATCACATTCCAAACCAGAGCTTTTTGCTTTTATTCTTAAGAGTTTGCCATCTGCTTTGTTAACTCTGAATGTTTGGTTCTATCCAAAGTTTACTATTTCTGTCAATATCTGCTTTAACTTAGTTCAATTTTACTCAAGTTTTCACCCACCTTTACTTACTATATTCAAAGAATATACATAGATAGTTCTTGATTACTATAAGATAAAAATTTTGTTAAATTACTTTGTTGTTTTAGATGGCTTGAGAGAGGAAACAGAATCCATTATATAATCTTCCATCTTATTGCAGTAGGGTAACAATAATAATAGTTTGCCATCCCACTTCATGATTTAAAAAGTGAATTGGTGGAGGACTTTTAGTGCCTTGGTAGTAGGTGTAGTGTGAAAACACTCATCTGAAGGTGTGACCCTATATTTTTAAATCATACAATCTTGTAAATCAAAGTTATGTCAATAAAAAAAAAGAAAAAGCAAACAATAATTTTTCCAATATCAGACTTCTATTTAATATTCTAATTAATATACACAGCTATAAAATTATTAATATTTTCAAATATAATTGAAATGCTAGATATGTGCAGGTATAATGTGAAAGAATAACTCAAGGACAGAGATTTGCTTTGTGTGACCTTCCTGTACCTATATCCCCTCCATCCCCAGAAAAGTTCAAAAGTCTCCTTTACCACAAACTTGAAAAATATATTAATAATAGGGCCTTTGAAAAGATCTTTTTGAGAGTGCTCTTTCAAGCAGGATATTAGATAATAATTTAAAAATTATTATCTAAAAATCTTATCTAAAAATTTTATCTAAAATGAATTGATAGGTCAGATAAAACACAGCTTCTTAATGTATATTTGAGCTCACAAGATATTCAGGATAAAGCAAATGGAAGAAGCTTAGAACCAATTTATCAAACCGATGTTAACATTGTATATGTTGTTCTCTGCAGGTTTTTGGCCATCTAAGAGACTTTTTACTGACCATCAAAGTAAAGAAAAGGATTCTCATATTGGGTCCTATACATAAGGAGTAAAGGCTAAAATCCTCTGTATAAGTTTGGGGGTCTCAAAAGATTGCAACATCAGGAAATACCCAAGATGGTAAATGGAGATGATAATAAAAAAGTCTCATATTGATGAAAAAGAAAAGTGTCCTCAAGTCAATAACAGCACCATCCTTACACAAGTAGCTTAAATTTACATTCCTTCTACAGCATGAAACAAAAACAAAGACAAGAAACTGAATACAGTGATATTACTGATAGTTGATTAACATCTTGGTATTCTTGGAAGAAACAAATGTTAACATTCTCTGGAGAGACAGGCCCTTGACTCAGGCTTTCTAGAATCTCTGAAGAAAAAGCAGGATTCTACAAGAGTTTACAATCCCCAAACCAAACATTTAATAGATCAGGAAATAATCGACCGCCAGCCATAATAAGCAGAAAAAACGAACTCTGAGATAGATACCTAGAATCTATACCAAATTAAATTATCTACTACAAAATATAAAATTTAGTATCTTTACATTTAAATAAATGAGAAAAAATAAAGAGAAAACATGATAATTTTAACAAAAACTATTTTATGCCCAATAATTTTTAAAAACTGAAGATTTTTTTCACTTCATTTTTCAAATGAATCTAAGTCATGATTATTTGAACTTGTATATCTGTCTTCATGTGTATATTGCCTTTATGTTTCATAAATACCAATATTTGATGAGACTATTGAAAAATATCTCCCAATACATTCCATCATTTAATTTGTTCTAATAGAAATTCAAACAACTAAAAATGGAGCTTCCAAATGACCCAGCAATTCCACTCCAAAGGACACAAAAACATTTATCCAAAAGGTAACACGCACACCTATATGTATTGCAGCACTATTTACAATATCTAAAACATGGAAACAACCCAAATGCCCAAAAATTGATGACTGGATCAGTAAGATGTTGTACATGTATACAATGGACTACTATTCCGCAATCAAAAACGATAAACTAATGCAATTTTCAGCAACATGGATGGAGCTAGAAGGGATTATGCTCAGCAAAATAAGCCAGAAAGGAAAAAGAACAATATTGAATGGTATCACTTATAGGAGGAATATAAGAGAGCCAAACGACAAGTCAGAAGGAGAAAATAGCATACAAAACATAAACAACAGCAAAAACTAGCAGGCAACCACAAATAAGAGGTTCTTATTAAATAAGAGATTCTACAGGTCATGGGGGTGGAAGTGAGACCAAAATAGAGGAGAAAAGAGCACAAGGGACTATGGTGATGGTTCACGGGTGAATTGGTGGTGGGAAACCTAGGGGGATACACAATAATGTAAAGGATATAAATTAAATTTTAAAAAAAGAAAAAAAAAGAGAAATTCTTTTAATTTCTCAAAATTTAATACTATCTGGTGAATTTTACTATGGTCACGTTAACAAATAATGCATTTGGCTCCACCAAAATATTTTTGAAAATAGACTTCTGGAGATAACACACTTAAAAAATTGATAATTGCACAAAATTTGCTATGGTCCAAACTTGACTTAAGTATTTGCAGTCTGATAATTATACTTTAACTGGTTTCTCAATTCAAAAAATTTTATCACAATCTTTAACATTTTATTTTGGTCTGAATCTATTTCCCTTGCAGACAAATAAATATGATAAAAATTTAGTTGTTTATAAGTTTTGCTCTCAATCTCTTCTATGCTGGGTGCCGTCGGCAACGATCCTCAGCAATTCAGACTGCAAATACTCCCCACCTCAATATGTTTTGAATTAATTAAATCAAATACTTTCTGTGACGAAACGGTGCATGCATAATTAAAAAAATAACCAAAATTATGTCAAAAATAATCTATGGGGTCATTAAATAGACATAGATGTTTAGATATTCTGCTACACTGACTGAAAGAAAATATAGACACACAGATAGAGAGACAGATAGAATTAGATTTTGGAATGACAGTCAGCCTGGTCTATATATAACTAATTTTTAAAAGAACAAGAAAAATTGCTTGATAATTCTAAAAAGGGATGGGTTTCTCACGGAAAGAAAGTTATATTTTCACCAAAAAATATCTTTTCAGATGATGTTTTTGTTAAATTATTTTTACAACTGTATTTTCTCCAGCGGAGTTAAAAAGCTTTCATCTTTTCTGAAACATTCCTTCTTAAATTGGAACAGTAATTTTCTTTTACTAAGCACATAACTGGAACTAGTTTGTGCACTAAAACTAGGGTGTACCTAAAGGTAACAATGTCTGTAGACTCAGCTGATGCACCGTTAAGTGAGAACAAAGACATTTACTGTCGACTTTTCTATTGTCATCCCAGGACTTAAGTCATTTTTTTTTAATATATATATATTTTTTATTGTTATTTAGGTCTTTTGTCTTTTACATTTTGTATTCCCCTTGGGCAGCCCACCACCAATTCACCCGATCCATCTCCATGGTCCCTTGTGTTCTTTTCTATTCCATTTTGTGCCCTTACCCTTCCCTCCCTCCGGCTCCCTCCTCCCCCACCCCTCACTGATTGTCTCTCTCCCACCCGGCCTCCCTATAGTCCTGTTATAAGTGAAACCATTCGATATTTTTCTCTTTCTTTCTGGCTTATTTCACTGAGTATGATCCCCTCTAATTCCATCCATGTCGCTGCAAATTGCATGTGTTTATCTTCTTTGAATGCTGAATAGTATTCCAATGTGTATATGTACCACATCTTCTGGATCCAATCATCTATTTTTGGACATCTGGGTTGCTTCCATACCTTTGCTATTGTGAACAGTGCCGCAATGAACATATGGGTGCATGTATCCTTTCGGATTAGTGTTTTTGTGTCCTTTGGGTAAATTCTCAAAAGTGGGATTGCTGGGTCGAATGGGAGCTCCATGTTGAGCAGTTTGAGGAATCGCCATACAGCTTTCCATAGTGGTTGGACCAGTTCACATTCCCACCAGCAGTGTAGAAGAGTTCCTTTTTCTCCACATCCTTTCCAGCATTTGTTGTGGCCTGTATTTTTAATGTGTGCCATCCTCACAGGTGTGAGGTGGTATCTCATAGTGGTTTTGATTTGCATTTCCTTGATTATAAGTGATGTTGAGCATTTTTTCATGTATCTGTTGGCCATTTGCTTTTCTTCTTTGGAGAAGTGCCTTTTGAGCTCTTC
>PVIJ01016273.1:0-33276 GCA_004024925.1 Scalopus aquaticus
GGTGAGGGGATCGGTGGTTCTTTCTTATCCTTGATCAGTCTTTTTAGCTTCTTTCCAAGTTCTACTCACCCGTGAGGGTGTTAGATTTATGTAGCGTTTCTGGATCTTCTCTGGGTTTGGCTGATGTCTCTTTATAGGCGGCTTGTCTTTTGGGAGAGTTGATACTAGCGTCCCTTCACCGCCATGTTGATGACGTCACTCCCAGCAACATAATCTTTCTTCTACCTCCTCTCCTTCTCCTCTTTCTAAATTCTGAAGTTAAGTTAAATTCTAAAGTTTTCTTCCTAAAAATTACCATGTTGCTTACTTAATACCTATGCAAGTCCTAGGTATTAAGACCTTAGAGGTTCTCTAAAATGTATAAACTTAAAACTAAAAAATATTCCTCTTTTACACAAGATTAAAGAAAGAATACTAAAACTATACAAATAATTTCCAGAGAAAGAATTACACACAGAAGAGTACCTATTAGACTATCTGAGAAGTTCTTGGTGGAAGCCTTACAGACAAGAAGGAAATAGCCGGAAAATTAGAAGACCTACTTTGATAAAAAATTTTAATAACATGAGAATAGATGGAAACTACCGCAATATAATAAAGAGCAATTTATCACAAACCTACCATGCTAATATAATATTTGGCAGTGAAAAGCTGAAAGATTACTCAAAATCTGGGAAAAGTAAGGATGCTGCCACTTCTATTTAATCTACTATTAGAGATTTTAGTTAGAGCAATCAGAAAAGAAGAAATAAAAGGTACTCAACTGTAAAAGAAATGAAACTATCATTATTGAAGATGGTATTGTATTATATATAGAAAGCCCTAAAGACCCCCACCAAAACCAATACATGAATTAGTAAAGTGGCAGGTTTGAAAATTAGCAGCAGAAAAATCTGTTTCATTTTTATATATGAATTACAAAAGAAGAAAAGAAACTAAGGAAACTATCTCGTTCACAATCACATCAAAAGAATTAACTAAGGAGTGATGGATTTAAAAAATGAAAACTACAAGACACTATCTAAAGATATAGGATAAGACATTAAAATAGGAAAATATATTCTATGTTAATGGATGGGGACAATTAATCTCAAAAAAAAAAAACAAGAAAAATGGAAGTGCCATGTTACCTGATTTTAAATTATATTTTGAAGCAACAATAATTAAAACAATGTGGTGCTGGCCTAAAACTAGACATGCAGATCAACAGAAGATAATTAAAAGTTCAGATAAATGCATGTATATATCAATAATTTATGCCAACAGAGCCATAACCATACAATGGAAAAAGGAAAGTCTGTAATAAGTGGTGCTGGGAGAACTGGAAGGACACATGTAAAAGAATGATGTTGAATCATTGTCTAACTCGTTCACAAAAATAAATCAAAATGGATTAAAGACTTAGGTATGTCCCACAACAATAAAATATATCAAAATATTGGTGATATGTTTCATGACATTGATTATAGCAATATTTGGGGGCACCGAAAAACTACTGCAAAGGAAGTAAAAACGAAAATAAACAATTGGAACTACTTCAAATGTAAAAGTTTACAGCAGCAAAAGAAATTAGCAGATTAAAAAGACATCCTACAGAATGGGAGAAGATATTCATACATCACACAACTGACAAGAGTTAATAACCTAGGCACACAAAGAACTAATCTGAGTTAACAGCAAAAATACAAGCAATTTAAAAGATGAGCAGATCTAAATAGACAATTTATTTAAAAGAATATAAAGAAAGCCAACAGATATGTGGGAAAAGTGCTCATGATAATTTTTAACAAGGGAAATGCAAGCTTAAACCACAATGAGACATTATCTCACACCAGTGAAAATAGCATACAGCAAAATGCAAAAAACCTGAGGTTCTTATGAAAAGCAAAGTAAGAAAAATTAAGACAAATATTGAATGATTTCACATATGTGAATAATACAAGGAATCAAAACATATAAAGTGAAAAAGCAAAATAATTATAAACTAGTGGTCATTGATACCTGAACTTAGGCTTCTGAGGTTATGAGGGAAGGGAATAAAAAGGGGAATAAGAGTTACAGGGTTTGTAGCTGTGAAAAAGTGTGTGTGTGTGTGTGTGTGTGTGTGTGTGTGTGTGTGTGTGTGTGTTAAGAAGTGAAAGTAGAATTTAAATTCAATTATATATGTCATAATTTACTATATAATTTATGTTGATTTTAAGCTTTCTAATGGCCAAAGGGATGAGAGAAAAGTGTCAGTTATGGAGAAATAACTTGTCTTAAAAGAAGCAATTTTTAAGATGTAGCATAGGGAAAATGTGGATGAATGTGGGGTGAGTGGGTGGGTGGATGGATGGATGGATGGATGGATGGGTGGGTGGGTGGTTGGATAGATGAAATAATTTGGGGATTAATAAATTCACTGAACAGTTTTGTTTTTTTTTTCCAATAACAACTTTTGCGCCACAAGTCAGGTCTCCCTGAGCATACCCACTGTGCTCATTCCAGCGATCACATCCATATCCCCCTCCATATCCTCAGTCAACTTCAGAGTAAGTTCTAGATTGCTTCATCTGTTTCTCTGGCAGATAACTCTGGACCTCAGATCTAGATCTCCACCTGCCTCCTTGGCTGCTCAGCTGTACATCCCACAGGCAACTGAAAATTATCACATGAGGCGTGACCAGCAAGTCTGACCAGCAACCCGGAGTTGCTGTATCTCTTCGATCTCCTAGATGTGTATCTTCCATATCAGCACCTCCCCGCTGCTCACCAACCACACTGCTCCCATCTCCCCAGGAACACTTTACTTATCCTGGATCCATCCTCACACTGCAGCCAGGGTGAGTCACAAAACTGAATCCCCATCCTTTTTCATTACCTGACCAGTGCTCCACAGGTCCCTCAGAAAAAAAAAAACAGCCTCGACATGACAACACAGCCCTGTGGCAACACAAGGTATGTATAATGCCTTTTCTATGGATCCAGCTGTCCAGGTGCAAACCAGTGTGACCTGAGGCTGCTTCTTTGACCTCATTGTCCTAACACAGTTCCACTGTGAACTGGGGATTTCAATTTCTACGAGGATTAAATGAGATAATAGACATACAGACATGGGCCTCCCTGGTGGCGCTGCAGTTAGGCACTGCACTGTGGAGCTGTCGGCAGCAGCAACACGAGTTCAACGCCCAGCCGGGGAGATTCCCAGGGAGATTCCCACATGGTGCGGCAGACCTCTCCTGCCTCTCCCACTGCTCCCCTCAGCAGTGTATTTCTGTTGCTCTGCCTGTTCTGCTCCCTACTCTGTCTCTGGTGAACCGTCTCGCCTCCCCACAACTCTGGCCTGTACCCCAGCTTGTATGCATAAATAAATAAATAAATCTTTTTTAAAAGTAGACATACAGACATACACATACAGCCTAGCGCTTGGCCCTGTAGGGCTTATATGTGGCTATTCATAAACTGCAGCATTTTGCCCCAGGTGTCTCAAGTGCAGCCCACCTCTGGCCATGTGGAACCTCCTCCACATCCCAGACATGCTGGTGGTGCCTCCAACCTTTGGGTGAGTACACTTTTTACCCACTGCATTGCCCGGGCAACGACACTCCTCCTGCAGGTATCATTCATACTTCACTGCTCCCTGAAGAGCTTGTCACACTTAGTCCCCTCAAAACTCCCCTCCAGTCCAATCAAAGCATGGTCTCCATGTCTACTTCAGTGACTATGTCTCTGCTCGATGGGGACTCCTTTGCATTCAAGGCCTGTGGTGATTTACTTTGATTCCAGCCCTTGGCACAAGGAAGAACTAGGGAGCTAAAATTAATGGATGGATGGATGGATGGATGGATGGATGGATGGATGGATGGATGGATGGATGGATGGATGGATGGGCATATGAGTGTATGGATGGACAAACGGATGGATGAATGAACCAATGAACATACAAATGGCCCACAAACTTGAGAGCCCACCCTCTCTTCTTGGCCTACCATTCCAGGGAAATCACCTGACTTCATGGAGCTTCCCCAGCCTCTGAACACAGGACCACTCCCCTTCATTTGAGCTGACTTGGGAATTTTCTGTCACTAACAGTCAAATGCAACTTAAATACAGGGCACAGGTGCTGTCTTGCTGCTCAATCAAGGGTCAGGTTTATGTCTTCCAAACCTGTGCCTCCTCTGCAGTGCCCTGTGTTCATTGAGTATTCACAGTGGACTCCTCTTCCTACCTGGGCCTGCTTTTGGCACTTGTGGGGAGAGACATCCTGTCCCCTGTGGTCCCTGCCCTCAAGAATATATGTCCCACCAGAGAGATGAGTGAGGGAACAGAAAGCATAGACATTCAGGATTTGAAATAGATAGGAAGAGGAGAAGCAACTTTGAGCAGAGAAGTTTCTATGAGAGAGGTGGCATTCGGGCTAAGCTCTGAGATGGACCATGCTGGGGTCTGCGACTGCTGTTTCTTCCTCCTCTGCTTCTCTTCCTACCATTTCTTCTTCTCTTTCTTTTTCTTGAACTTGCCCCTCCATTTTCTCTTCCGCTCTCATCATCACCACCACTACCACCATCTTCACCAAGTCCTTTCTGTGCCCACAGTCATGGATCACTGAGGGGTATCTGCACCTTGGTGAGCTCCTTCTTCATGGTGTGGCTCCCTGAGAGGGTTTGAATGAGTGAGCTTGACAGGCAAGGTAGTTCAGGGCAGGAACAGGTCGTCAACTACACCTGGACTAGATCAGCATTGGCCACTGGGGAGGAAGAGCAGGGGACGTGCTGGTGTCAATACTGCCCCTTCCTGGCAGAGCAGCCTTGTGCAAGACACCTAAACTCTCTGTGTCCTAGAGAGACCCTTTCTCTCAAATAGGAACAATTTTAATAAAAAATACCTGCTTGGTTAAATATTTTAGAAAGAACTTCATGACATTCTTAATGTAGATATTTAATGCAGAGTCTGAAATTTAGTGCAGAAGAGATACCTAAGGTTTAGAAAAATAAATAGGCGTTTACCAGATGAATGAATTAACAGGAAAACCTTTCTGGACAGTAATAGGAAAATATTTCTGGAGTTCCAGATCAGGAAGCCCTCCCCAGGCCTCCCTGACAGTTCCCAGGGCCACTCTGCTGCAGGAGACCCAGCCCCGCCTCCCCTGCTGGGGGTCCCGCCCTTTCCTCTCGGCCTGTCTCCTTCCGGGCTGGGCTTGCTGATGTGTGGGGAAGACTTGCTGCTCTTGAACATGGAGTCACACCATGAAGAAGGAGCTCACCAAGGTGCAGATACCCCTCAGTGATCCTTGCCTGTGGGCACAGAAAGGACTTGGTGAAGATAGTGGTGGGGTGGTGATGATGAGAGCAGAAGAGAAAATGGAGGGGCAAGTTCAAGAAAAAGAAAGAAAAGAAGAAATGGTAGGAAGAGAAGCAGTGGAGGAAGAAACAGCAGTCGCGGACCCCAGCATGGTCCATTTCAGAAGCTTTGTGCACGCCATTTCCTGTACCAGCGTTGCTCTTCCCTGAGAGCCATCAGGGATTCCCCCCATGGTTCCCCAGGCCTTTGGTCCTTCTGACTTGAGAGGTCTTTGCCCAACAGATTCAAATTAACACCATTCTATGGCTGTCTCTTCCTTTGCAGTTCTGCAGTGTGTTTTTAGCACCCATCCTCACCTGCCCCATTTCACATTTGCCATTTATTCATGCCCTCCCCACTCTACCAGAATAGAAGCTGGTATATACAGCACAGACCCATCCCCAAAGTCTTAGCCAGTGTCTGCCACATAGACGGTTTTAATAATTTGCTTCATAAGTGGATGGAAGAAGGTGGAGGATGAGGTGAGAGAAGATGGAGAAAGAAGAGCTAACGGAAGATGGAGGAGGGGAAAAGCAAAGAGGAGGATGAGGAACCACTGCCACCATCCCCACCCAGAAGCTGGAGTGAAGGTGAAGGTGCAGCAGACATGAGTGATGCCAAGAAAGGTTCACCCTTTAAAGAAAGACTCGGCCTCGATGGGGTGGCTCTCAATTCTGGCTGAGCACTAGAATCTGCAGTACTTGGCTGCATCTGACCAAATGCATCTACAGCTCTGGGGGTGCTGCTGCACCACCCTTTACCAAGTTCTCCAGGGATCTGCAGAAGCATCCTAGACTCAGAGCCCACAACCCAAACCCAGGACCCAACCACGGAGGAAACAGGCCAAGAGGAAAGGACAGGGCTCCCAGCAGGGGAGGCAGGGCTGGGTCTCCTGCAGCAGAGTGGCCCCGGGAACTGGGAGACAGACTGTGTTGTCCATTCCCTGTCAAGCACGTCAGGCCATGCCTCCACTGCCCAGACACTTTCCCGTCAGAGAGAACAGTAATTTGCCCAGAAGCAGACGAAATTGGGCCCACTCACCCACGGTCACCTAGGTCCAACGCCTGTGTGATGATTAATTGTATGTGTCACCTTAGGCTAGACTGAGGGATGCCCAAATAGCTGGTAAAACTATTTCTGTTTATCTGTGAAGGTGTTTATGGAAGAGATCAGTCTTTGACCTGGTGAACTGAGTAAAGCAGAGGCCTTCCCCAGTGTGGGCAGCACCATCCAATCTATTAAGTCCTGATAAAACAAAAAGGGAGGTAAAGAGGGAATTTGTTCTCCCTCAGCTTGAACTGAGAAATCCACCATCTCCTGCCCTCACACAACAGCACCTCTGGGTCTTTGACTTTGGACCTCAGATTGGAGCTTACATCATCAGCCCCTGATTTTCACACCTGCATTCTGGAGCTGAATTACGCCACTGACCAACTTGCCTGGTTCTCCAGCTTGCAGATCCTGGAGAATCCTGACCTGCAAAGGTTCTGGAGGACAAGAAGGCGCTGACTCCAATGGCCGTGCACCCAAGGCCTCCAGAAGACAGGCTGGAGTTAAGCTTCTGGCACATGTACTGGATTTCACAGAAGAATTGCCCTCCTTAGCCCACTGGCACCTCCCCAGCTGCTCTGCCCCATGCAAAGCAGAAATACGGCGTTTCACTGTTCAGTCTCCTTAAAGCAGACACTCCCTAGCAGGAGTGAGCCTGCCAAACCCTGCCTAGGCATAGACAAGGGGCCAGGAGATGCCCAGAGGAAAAGAGAACCATGTGGGACCCAGCAGGCCATGAGGGCTCCCCAAGAAAAGGGCACCTCAGCTGTGATAAGGAGGGACAGAGAGGGGCCTTAGGGCCGACAGCTTGTGGCACTGCATCCTTGAGTGAAGGCTGGCTGGTGTCCTCATACAAACTGTCCTTTCATTTCCACAGGTGTGTGAATGAGAAGAGGTGGGACCCCCTCTGTCGGTGAGCAGGCCCACCCTTTCTTGCTGCTCATCTTCTGTGATCACCCCGCTCAGAGCATGGGAGAATACTCCTCTCCCTATGGGGCCATTGTGGGAAGGGCCAACCCACCTTAGCTTTGACCTTGGCTTAAAGGTGCTGCCTTCAGAAAGCCACTGGCTCAATCTGGGGAAGGCTCAGCCCTGGCTCTCCTCATTGGAGATTAATGGCCCATCTGCGGACAGCTCTGAACCCATTTTGTTTGACACGATTTAACTGGGTTGCTTTGATGTTTAAAAAAATTAAAAGTAAATTAAAAAGATTCATGTTTTATTTAAGGTAAAAAAAAATGTTAACTTGAACCCCTCTGGTACATGACTGGTCCAGACTTCCTGTAAAGCAAAGAGGGAGGAGGGGACAGCTCAGGAGGTTCCTCTGCATTAGGAGATGATGATGAGACCTTCCTCATTAGATGGGCCCCAGCTGGAGACTAATTCTGAGGTCAGGCTCAGAAACTTTTCTCCCCTAGCCATCGAGAATTCAGTGAGGCCTCCTGTCTGTTCTCAGTTTATGTCCTCAGGGGCACACACTTCCTTCTAAAACAAAAACATTTCTTTTCAGGGTTGTTCTCTTTCCAACTAAAAATTATGTCCCAGCCTGTGGGAATTGTGCTGCTTCATTAGCCAATAAGAAGTAGGCAAAAGTCCCCAGAACAGGTATTCTTCAATTAAACAACAAAAGCAACAACAGCCAAACTGCCTATAAGAAAGCCTTTTGCCCTCTGCCTCCCTCTCTCTTCTTTCCTGGAATTCAGAGACAATGCCTGGAAGAACAGCAGCTATCTTGTGACCATGAGGCAACATGCAGGAGATCAGAAACTGTAAACAGAGGACAAAGAGCAAAGGCAGGGAAAGCCCGCCTCCTCGTGGCATGACTGAGCTCTCACCCAAACAAGGATCACCTGCTGTCAGACCTCTAGCTGCCTGAGGCAAGAAAGCCCAACACCAGCCTGTCCACTCTCACCCTTTTCTGAAACCTGCGGTCTAGTGACCACCAGCACACTCTGTCATCTTCCTGCTTGGAACGACCCTTTCCTTCTTCGGTGGCCTTTCCTTCCATTCTAACTGACCAGGCCGTGGGGTAGCCCAGAAAAGACCTTCAGGTCAAGAGCACAGAGCGGCAGGCACTGCAGGGTGGAACCAGAATGGGAGCCCAAGGAGATAGTCTTCAACTCAAGGAAAGGAATCCTTAGGATGCCAGAGTTACGTGAAACAGAAAAGCTCTCTCAGGAGATAGCATGTTCTCTAGCAAAGAATGATCTTTCAAGAAATTCCGCAGAAAGAATCAGATGGGGCTAAACCAGAGGAGCAAGTATTTCATGTCCAACTCAGTCTTCTAAAATATTCTTTCCAAATATATAAGGATAATATTCATCCTTGATAATGACAAGCAAATGAAGTCACATTGTACTGACAGGTTGACACAAATGTCATTTAAAAGAATGTCCCTTTGTAAAACACCCTTAATTCATTTCATTAGGTGTCAGAAAGAAAAATTAAAATAGGCAGTTTCATGGCAAGTGTTGTAACTATCCATATATTTTTACTTTTAACTTTGTAGGGGTGCTAAAGAAAAATTCTCCTACTCCTCTGAGTTTATCTTAAATTGGCCAAGCAAACAAATTAGCATCACTGATTGGTGTTGTAAAAGAACAAATTTAATTACACACATATGGAGAATTTAAATAGCTGTAAATTGTGATGTAAATAATACAGACTGAATATTTAAATCATTGAGCTAATGAATGGGCTAGTGACCTGGCATATCAAGGAGAGAGGAGAGGGCTTAAAAGACAAGGAGCAGGTGACTTATATCACAAAACCAGATGCTGCTAATGTTTACCCTGCCATAAGATAGGCTTCTCCCATAAAGCTTATTTCTGAAAATGACCCCAAATCTGGGTAATCTTCAGTCTTTAAGGTAACAGTAATCATATCTCTTGAAGTCAGTAGTGCCTTCATTGACCTTAACTTGATATGCCAAGATGATACCTGTTGGGAAAAACCTGCTCTGTATATTTTGGGGAACCCTTTAATCCTAAACAACAACCTTATAAATATTTCTGTTTGCCTTTAATAGAACAAAAAACTGGCTTGTGAAAATTACGTATTTTGAATGAGACTGGGCAGACCATGAGAACTCAAAGATTCAAAATGAATTTCATAAGATTTCAAACTTTGTTTGGGACTATAAAAAACTGCAAAAAGCACTGCTCTCACCTTACAAACAAAATATTATGGATAATTTGCAAAATCACAATTTTTCTTGAATAATTAAGAGACATATTACAGGACAATATTACAGGACAAAGCAAATGATACAAAATCTAAGGAAAAACAGACACCTCTAAGGAGAAATGTAACATAAGCACTTATTTGCAGTAGACAATGGACACAATATAAAAAAGTAAGAAGACAATATAAACATTTTAATAAATTACTAGAGGTTGAATGTAGACTAATATGACAACTCTACCTCCATAAGCTGGCACTAGTAGAATTTGAAATCCATACTGCCCAGAGAATGACAGATCTATTTGTGACTATATTGGCCCAAATCCCCATAGTAAAGACCCAGATAAAAAGGGAGGGCATATTCATTTCCAGGCATTAACACTAGTTACGTTAGTCTCCACTCCACTATACTATACTACAAAAGATATCATTTTTAAAACAAAAATTACAATACACACAAACAAGTACGGTGAGGAGGGGAGGGGTCAATAAACTCATATGTGATAATGTGACATGTTTTTGGTCTTTGTCCTGTTTATTCCTAATCCCTTAGAATTTGCCAAGTGACGAAAGCCACCAATATCCCCCTTTTATGTTAACAAGGTGACTTTTGATCAAATCTTAAGATGGGGTTGGTTATCAGGGGAAAACCATATGGCTAGAGGATTGGAGCTTTTTATCTCAATTCCCCCACCCCCAATTTGACAGGGAAGGGAAGAGGTCTGGAGGTTGAATCGACTACCAATGCCAAAGATTTAATCAATCATGACTTTCTAAAGAAGCTGCCATACAAATCCAAAAAGATAGAGTTCCTAGAACTTCCGAGCTAGTGAATACCTGGAGATTTGGTGAGGATAGCAAGAACTGTCTAAGAGGTCCACATATCTTGCCTGATGTATCTCTTTAATCTGGTTGTTCCTGAATTGTGACTTTTATAATAACCCAGTATGTAAATGGTTTCTCTGAATTCTGTGAACTACTCCAGCAAATTAATCAAATCCAAGAAGGAGTTTCGGGGGACCTCTGGCTTACATAGGCAGTTGGTCAGAACTGTCTGGCACATAGACTTGTGACTGGCAAGTCCAAGGAGGTAATTATGGAAAGCAACCCTTAACCAGTTAGTCAGAAGCACAGTTAACAGACTAAGCTTGCAGCTGGGGTCTGTAGCTGGGATAAGGAGGCAGACTTATAGGACAGAACCCTTAACCTGTGAAATCTGACACGATATCCAAATGGATAGTGTGAGAACTGAATTAAATTGTATGACACCCAGCTGATATCTGGCGAATTTCTTGGTAGAGTTAAAGAAATTCCCATTCCCTCTTCATATTGGAACCCTAAAATATTAGAGTTCAACATGGCACATACATTAACTGTAAGATAGAAAATTTAAAATAATTATAAACAAAGTGTTAAAAACTCAAGAGGAAAAGGCAAAATGCATGATGAGATGGAACATACACAGAGACATGAAAATTCTAAGAAAAGCAAATGGGCATAATAAAATGAAAAATATGACAACAGAGTTGAGAAATGTTTCAATTGGGTAAACAGTAACAGTACATCTGAGGGGGAAAAAAAGAGTCAGTAAACTTAAAGATGGATCAATATAAAGTATGGAAACTAAAACACAAAAGAAAAATAGTGGGGAAAAAAAGAGTACCCAAAAGCTGTCTGGTAATATCAAACTGTCTTTACTTATGTGTATTTGGAATCCCAAAGGAGAGGAGAGAAAAAGCAGGACAGAAAATATATTTGAAGAGATTATGGCCAAGCCAGAGATCCAAACTCTCAAAGAAAACACACACCATATAATATCTACACATATCAGATTTAAGAGTAAAGATTGAAGGCAACCATGGCAGGTGGGGAGAAAGTATTACATACAGAGGACCAAAATAATAATTACAGAAGATTTCTCATCAGCAACATGCAAACCAGAATACAATAGAATACCAGAATACAATAAATATTTAAAGAGTTGGAAGAAAAAAGTCAATTATATACCCAATGAAATGACTTTTTAAAATTAATAAAAAGGGCCTTCCTGGTGGCACAACAGGTTAAATCTCGGCCTCTAAAGCTGTCCGCAGCCTATGCAGCACATGTTCGATCCCCTGCCAGGGAGATTCCCACATGACACAGCAGACCTCTCCTGCCTCGCCCGCTGCTCCCCCCTGCAGTGTATTTCAGTCAATCTGCTTGTTCTGCTCCCCTCTCTGTCTCTGTGAATCCTCTCACCACCCCACATCTCAGCCTACACCCCAGTTCTTGTGTGCATAAATAAATAAACCTTTAAAAAAATAAAATTAATAAAAATAAAATCATGTTCATCGAATAGAACAAAAACATATGTTGCAATACATATGCCCTAAACAGACACATAAAAGGAAGTTCTTCAGATAGAAGTATGTTATAAAACCAGATATACACAAAGAAATGAAAATGCTACGTATATCATAAATGAAATATTCTCTAATAATTAACTTATGTCTACACCAGAGTTAAACAAGTTATTCTGAAAAAGATCAAATAGTAAATATTCCAAGCTTTGTGAATCATATATAGCCTCTGTCTCATGTTCTTTTTTGTTTGTGAAGTTTCATTTGTGTTTTTTAGACACAAAGTCATTGTTAGCTTGTAGAACATATAAACACAAGCTTCAAGGAATTCACTTCTAGGAAGATGGAATAAATAAATGTATCTTTATTCTCTAAGTGGTTCTCTGCTAAGTACGACTAAACCTGAACATTGAGCGTGAAACAAGCATTAGAAGATTCTGAGCAGTTGGGAGGAAGAAGAAAATAAGCTAGTGACTGAGGAACTAAGAAAAGATATCATGCTACACCTTCTAAGTTTGAGATTTGCTTCCTATATCCCAGAAATGTAGTAGAAGAAGCTAACAACAAAAGCTTGCTTTTTCTATTCAAAGGTTAGCAAGGGGCCTACCCAGGGAGATAGAAAACTTTTAAACACTAACCATTCAATGACAGACAAACACTCCAGAAAAATGTGTGTCCTCACTCCTATTAACAGTAAGCAAGGGCCAAAATTTGTCCCTCTCAACCCCTGTCAGGTTGCTGTCAAAGATGGCTGAGTCTGATGCTGCGATGTTTCTACCTAAAGCAGTGTAGTCTCACCATAGCGCCAGTGGAGACTATGTGGGAAATCAAGACTTCCACCCTCTACTGATAGAAACTAGATGTTCTTCCCCCTTCCCTTAGTGGTGTCAGAGGTGGCCAAGTAGAGAATCACAACTTGTATCACTGCCCAACAGAAACAACACAAACACCCATAGTTTCAGTGGAGGCTATGTGAGGAGCAGTAAGGCACCCTTACTCCTCCCAGTCAGAGCATATATACAAAGGTCTAGTGTAACTCCAAATTTCTACCCCCTCCAGCAGTACTGAGTGACTCTCCCCCTCTATGGTGTCAAGTGGGGCTCATGGTAAACCTGTACTTCTACAATAACTTTTCTACAACTAATTTGCTGGTAATGAAATGGTGCTACTCTTCTACTCCCTGATGGAGTAGTATAACAGATTTAAAAAAAAAAGATAGGTTTGACGAATATCCAGAGTCTCACAACATAATGCCAAAAAGTTCTAGTTTTCAACTGAAAATCACTTGTCATAAAAACCAGTATAATGTCAACTGAAAAGAGACAAGCAATAGACAACAAAACCAAAATGACAGTGAAGCTTAATTTTACAAATATTTTAAAGCTATCATCAAAAATGTTTCAATGAGTAATTATAAGTAAGTATGATTGAAACAAATGAAATAAGCCAAGAAAGAAAAGATATAAAGAACCAAAAAAAAATTATATATCTGTTAAAACACAATACTCCAAATAATAAAATCCATGGATGGCCTTCAGAGCAAAATGGAGGGGAGTAGAAAAAAGGATCTGTGAACTTGATGGTAAAACAACAGAAATTGTACAATTAAAACAGAGGAAAAAACAGACTGAAAACTAAATCGAACAGTGCTTCAGAGACACACAGGGTTATAAGAAATTGTAACCCAAAAGGAGAATGAAACTGAATCTAAGAAAGTATTTGAAGAAATAATGATGAAATTTTCCCAAATATGGCAAAAACAAGATAAAAAAAATTCATGAAGCTTAGAGAATTCCATGTAGGATAAACCCAAAGAAATTTACTACAAAACATATCATAGTCAAATTTCTAAAAAATGAAGACAAGAAAATATTGAAAGCAGCAAGAGTAATTATACCATGTCTATAATACAAATTATTGATCATAGTCCTCTTAAGAAACTAGGGAGGAAGTAGCACAACAATTCAAATGGTGAAAGAAAAATCTCAGAATTCTACATCCAGAGAAAATATACCTCAGGAATAAAAAGGAACTCAAGGCATTCCCAGATGAAGTAGAACTAACTGAATTTGTCAAATTTTGTTTCCCACATCCTGGAACATAAAACTAACCTCAACAAGTTTCAAAGATTAAATCTTACACTGTTGTCTTCTCTACCTACAATAGAATAAGAATAATAGAAATAAAATAACAGAAAGATAACAGGAAATCTTCAAACTGTACAAACTAAGCAATACCCAAACTATGGGTAAAATAGAAAATTTCAAGGGAAATCAAAGAACACATTAAACTGAATGAAGATGAAAATACAAAATATCAAAATTTGTCAGAGAGAGCTAAAAATAAAAGTATGTATGAGTCAGCTTGGGCTAACATAATACTATACTACAGACTGGGTACTAAAACACAGAAATATATTTCTCACAGTTCTGGAGACTGAGTCCAAAGTCAAATTGCCAGCAGATTCCATGTATGATGAGAGATCTTTCCTAGCACACAGATGACTGCCTTCTCACTGTGTCCTCACACAGGCAGGTAGCGATGTGTGTGAGGGGTTGTCTCTGGTATCTCTTCTTAAAGGGCACTAATCATACTGAATAAGAGTCCCATTCTTATGACCTAATATAACCACATTACTTCCTTATAGACACATCCTACCATATAATCATATTGAAGATGAGGCCTTTAAAATTCATGAGAATTTTTAGGAAACAATTCAGTCCTCAGCACAGTGTTTAGAATGAAATTATAGCACTAAGAAAAGAGGAAATGTCTCAAATCAGTTTCCTAAATCCTCAGTCCCAGATTTAGAAAAGGAAGACAAAATAAACCTAAAAAAGAAGGCAGGAAATAATAAGAAATCAATGAAACAGAGAACTTAAAACCAATAGAAAAACAAAAACTTGGCTCTATTAAAATTTCAATAAAACAAACAAATCTCTAGCTAGAAAGAAGAGAAAAAGAACAAATTATCCGTAGGAATCAAAGACCTGGCAGGTAACAAGAGAATACTAAAAACAACTCTATACACATAAATTTAACAGCTTAGATGATAAGGGCTAATTCTTCAAGTGGTACAAACTATCTTAAATCAAACAATATGAAATACAGTTTGGCAGGCTTATAACTATTAATAAAAGTGAATTCATAGCTAAAAACTACCCCAAAAATCTCTCTCAGCCTAGATAACTTCATTGGAGAATTCTACCAAACAGTTAAAGAACACAAATTTTAAACTTTGTTTTCTGAAAACAGGAGAGAGAACACTTCCCAATTAATTTAATGAGGTTCATATTACTTTGATATTAAAATTCTAAAAATATAACATAATAAAATAAATCTACAAGTACCCTTCATGAATGCACTAAACATTTTTTAAAAACTTTTAGTAATTAGAATTCAATAATATGTAAAATATATAGCATGATACAAGCAGAATATATTCTAGGGATGCAAGATTAGTTCACTGTTGAAAGTCAATCAAAATAGTCCATCATATTAACAGGCTAAAGAAGAAAAATTACATTAGCATTTTTATTGTTACATAAAAGCAATTTGTAAAAATCAATCCCAGTTCATGAAAAACTTCTCAGATATCTAGGAATAGTGGATATCTTCCTCAACTTGACAAAAGGGATCTACTAGAAAATCCTACAACTCCTGTGATTCTTAATTGCGAGGAATGGATAATTTATCCAAGCTCTGAAACAGGCAAGTAGAGCCATTTTTACCACTTCTACTCAATGTAGCACTGGAAGTTTTATAATAAAGTAAGAAAGGAAAGGTACACTGATCGAAAAAGAAGAACTGAAACTGTCATTATATGCAGATGACATTGTGATCTATGTAGAAAATCCTAAAGGGTCTAAAAAAATAAAATTCTACAACAAATCAGAGAGCTTAGTAAGGTCTCAGGATACAAAATCAACTAAGAAAAAGATGGCAGTTCTCTCTAATTTATTACACATATTTAATGCAATTCCTATCAAAATCCCAATTGTCCGCCATGACACCCAGTGAGGAGAGGAGTGGGATTGGGTTTTACAATTTTTTGGTAAATCTTTGGTTTACAAAAATTTTTGGTTTTACATTGGTTTTGTAAAAAACCATTTTCTTACATTGGTTTTTATATGGGGTTTTACAAATTTTCATATAGATAAATTATATAAAAGTGAAAGGGAACAAGAAGATTAAATATTCAAAAAAGAAAAAGGAGAAGAATCAGTCTGATTTTTAAACTTGGTAGGTTAGTGGGAACAAGACCCGGGGCTTCTCCTGGTGGAACCAGAACTTGCCTTTGGCCAGAGAGATTCTCCAAGAGATCTGATTCAAGCAAGTAAGGGTTATAACAAATAACATTAGAATTTTTTTTCAAATTACCAAGTGTGCCCTGAGTTGTAGATTGGTTTCAAAACCCATGCCCACCAAGAAAATGCTAAAGTCAGACTCAAAGATCTCAGGTCCCTCCAAGGAACAGATGGCTGTGGAGAACTTGAGTCTGCCCAAGGGGAGCAGACTGCAGCCTCAGACACCAAGTGCCAACTCTTCTTTTTAACCGAATAGCAATCCTATCATGGCAAAGGAGATTAGGACTGGGAAAGTAGCAGTACTTCAATTCACAAAATGTAGCTCTTGGGCATTGCCTTTCAATCCTAAGACTGCCTTTGCACTTTGCTGAGCAGATCCAGAAATCAGAAAACCAACCCCCACCCCTGAAAGGGAATCCTTTCTGTGGTGCCCACAGACCAAGTGCAGAAGCTCACCCTCAATGGCCATTCAGACCACGGAGGCTTAGAAACACAAAGTAGGTGACTTCCAGGTTTCAGGGTCCTGGATTGCTCTCTGCTGATTTACAGGGAGATAATAGCCCACTGTTACTCAGCCCAGGTATGTCCCTCTGAATCTCCTCCTAAACTTGGGCTCTCCCCCTCCTCGCCTCACTGGATGTCATGGCAGACAATCCAGTCCCAGGCAGTGCTGTTCTGTGGGGACAGAGAGCAGGCAGCTAGCACGGGTCTTTCATAGGCCTGGCCTCTGTGATGAGGAGAGGGGTTCCGAACGGGATAGCAAGTACCCTAGAAAATCACCCACCGGCAGGACTAGTGCTAGAGTTGACCTCAAACTTCAGGGGCTGAGAAACCAACCTGGCAGTGTGGACAAGGCCAGCCCCAGGGGAGGAGACACACCCACTCCACCACCATTGCTAACGTCGCTGATGCTGACTTCACGCTGTCGCTTTTGCTTCAGTTTCCTCGTCTGTGAAACAGGGGTTATTGTGGGACATTAACCACAGCATTAACCACTCTGGCATCACACAGTGAGGAGAAAAGCAGACAGAGTGAGGCAGAAGACCAACCTGCCCTGTGGCACCCAAGCCCAGCCCCCCTCCAAGGCCTGCGTTCCCATGTTAGCCTCATTCCAGCCTTCGGGAGCCACAAGCATCTTAATTCCAAAAATTGGCCTCTCTTGGGAAGAGAAACAAATGTGCCAGTGATTCCTACATTCGACGAATCAGTCCCTAACTCCCGGAAGGCACTCCAAAACCAAGGCCTTGGGAAGGGACATCCCACCTCCAGGGAGACCATAGAGAACCAGTAAGGCCCACCCAACAAAGCAGACCTGGTGGGGTCCCACTTGGGAAGCTGTGCAGCCAGAGGCTTGCAGCTGTGGGGGTCTTGCCCTCAGCAGGCGATTCATCATTCACTAACTTGGCTCTCCAGCAGTTACTGAGAATGAAATGCATTGCCAAGGAAAATCACATTTTTCATGCCTCCTGAAGGGTGGGGAGAAAAAAAAAGTTACCCAGATTTTCATTGTCATTCTGTTAATCATCATTGGTATGACTGCGTCTCAGAATCTTTACAAGGCTCAGTTCCTTCATTTTTTAAAATGAGAAGATCAATACTCACCTCATGAGGTGTGGAAAAGGTGAAATGGCCTTATTTCTGAGTAAGGGGCCCAAGACAGGCCCTCTCTGGAGCAGAAGATGGGGATTCTTGTTAGATGAATGAGTAGTGGGAAAGAGAACACACTCCATCCTCCTGGACTCAGTCAAGGCATCCTGACCTCTTTCTCACCTCCTCCTGGACCCTCAGCCCACACAGTTGGCCTCTCTAAGTGCCTCTTCCTCAGTTTGAGATCCTTCAGTGGCTCCCCAGTACCTTGAGACAGGATGCAGGAGCATTAAGCTGGGCTACCAGATCTCTGGGTGTTCAAGGGGGTCAAGGACCCAACTCTTCTCACAACTGGCCCTGACCTGACCTCCTGTAGTGCCCACTCCCGATCTCATGGGCACTCTGTGCAGTCCCCCAAAGGCCCACCTTGTCAGCGCATGTGGAGACAGCCACGCCTAGCACATGGGCACCTTCCAGTCCTAACTCAGGTATTCTGGCCCTTCCATGCTGAGCTCCACAGCAGTCAAGCAAAGACCTGCCTCCACCACACACTTAGGGCTTCTTATCAACCATATGTTTACTCATGTCTGTGTGACACTCAGGTCAGGAGCAGTTTGAGAGCAAGCCTTGAGTCTTATTTATGTATCTCTGTAACCTCAACAGGGCTCAGCACAAAAGTGTTCAGTGGATATTTGTGGGAGGAAGGAAGGATGGGGAAAGAAGGGGACAGGAAGGGTAAGTTGGGGGAGGTAGAATGGGAAGCTAGGGAGAAAATTGGTTCGTTGGTTAGTTAGTTAATTAGCTAGTTAGTGAATGAGTGAATGAGTGAGTGAGTTAGTGAGTTAGTTAGTTGCTAAAATAAAACCAAAGACAGCCATTTGACCCGCAGGAGTAGAATCAAACTTGATTTTGTGAGCTTCTGCTTGAGCAAACTAATCGCAGCCTGAGAAGCAAGTTCACGCTCCGGCCATGATGCCAAGAAATGAAGCAGCTCCCATCCATCTTGTGCGTCTCTTTTGTTATCCAAATTATAACATGAAAGGCAGCAGCAGCATAATGAGGTCCTGTGCATTCTTGGAGGGAGCAGGGAACAAAGGCCCCCAGCCTTCCAGGAAGGAGGCGCCCTCATTTTCTTGGGCAATCCCTCTTCCTTTGAAAGCAAGAAAGAAGCACAAATCTACTGCCATGGCAACCACTCCTAAGCCATCCTGGGAGTTGACAACTTGCTGTACATGTGCCAGAGACCAGGTTCCCCCAATTTCCAGGCGCACAGGAATAGGAGCCCTTTAAAAGGATGACAGATCAACCTTTCAAGCCTGGTCCATCCACAGTGATGGATGGGGAACGCCTCCGTCCTCACCCACCACCTGCTCCACCACAGGATATAATTTCCCTGTCCTGAACTCCAATTTGAAGGCAGCCTGTAACTATAAACCCAAAGAACTGCTAATAAAGGCTTATGCATCAGCAGGCATAAAGAGACATCACCTCTTGGCTTGCACTGAGCACCAAACTTGTGACTGTCAGAAGGGCTGTGGACGCCACACAGCTGGTTCTTCCTGCAGGAGCCAGCGCCCGCCCGCCAGACACTGGTGCTGACGGGCGTCAGATCAAACATGGACCTGGGCAGAGGGCCTTGGCTGAGACTCCTTCAGATGCTGTAGCGAGGCCCAACAGAGAAGATAAAAGTGAATTACACCTGTCACAAAGTTCATGGGGCAGAGATTGCCTCGAGTCCACCAAAATCCACTGCTCCATTCCCCTTTCATAACAGACCTGCAGCCTGTTGCATGGCTGGATAGTGACATCATTCCCCCTAAAGTCCCCCACGGCCAGGCAGGCCCAGGGGGAGCAGAAGTGTGTGACCTGGAGGACAAAGCCTGCACAGGGAGACTGCCTCCACCGCAGTCTCACTCCTCCTCCTGAAAATCTGGTGTGGATGACTGGATC
This sequence comes from Scalopus aquaticus, assembly GCA_004024925.1. Taxonomy (NCBI): domain Eukaryota; kingdom Metazoa; phylum Chordata; class Mammalia; order Eulipotyphla; family Talpidae; genus Scalopus; species Scalopus aquaticus. The sequence continues at coordinate 19,739 of PVIJ01016273.1, forward strand.
CCACAGAGAAGCAGGAGCAGGAGAGAAACAAAAGGGAGTAAAGCAGCACCAGCACAGAGCATCCTGCTGCCTAGAGCCTCGGCAAGTGTGTGAGAGACATGCGGCTTCTGTCTAATTGGAGCCTTTGCCTTCTGGGGTCTACTCGTTGCAGCCCAGTGTTACAGCTTGTGCGAGCAGAGGACAAATGCACTTGCAATTCTGTCACTCAAGTCCATGTTCACACCAGCCATATATCTCAGAGCCCAGTCAGAGGGAAGGAATGGGAATTTAATATGGAACAGCAGTTACGGAAGTGTTGGGAGCCTAGAAAATGAGGAAGGAGAAGCTGAGGCCAGCCTACCATGAGCCATGCTAACACCCGTCAAATTGGAAAAGCAAAGAGAAATCAGCACAGCCCAAGCTATGATCACGGTGTCCCCTGGCTGGACGCACCCACTGCCTCAGCTATTGCCCTGTTGCCCTCAAGCATTAACGATCCGTCCTTTTGACAACAAACAGGATTTGTTTGGAAGCAAAACAACAGAAGTGAAGGCAGATTGGAGTGTGCTCACGATGAGATCCATGTGCACTTCCCCAAACCCAGGATTAACAGGTCCCCAAATAACCCCGGGAGGACCTCCCTGCAGATCTGCCGGAGCAGGAACAATGGGCCACACAAGGCACGATGAGGCCTATAATCTACTGATTCATGCCTGCGGGACCGCTCTCTAACCCCGACCTCACCTAAACAGGGTTCTTCTCAGAGCCCACTTGTCAGTGACCCAGGTGCCCTCACTTCATGAAGAGCGCATGAGAACTCTGCCACTGAGGCTACTGGGTCACAGCAAGGACAAAGAGGTTTCTCTCTGCCTCTCCCTTCCTCCACTTGGCGGGATGGCATAGAAGCAGCCAAGAAGTGCGTCTGGGTCAAGTCGTCTGCAGGCGCTTAGTTCCTGTGACAAGGGAGAGTGTGAGAAGATGGCGGGAACTGGTCTGAGAGGGAGAGACAGCAGCCAGCGCTCTGGTCTAGTGACCTGAGTCTGGGTTGGCGCCTGCCCGGGTGCCAGGCCTCAGGCCCCTCTGATGGACTGACAGCGCCTTTCCGGATGCTGGGTGAGAAGGTTCCTGTCCAGGCCTCGGCTGGGTGGGAAACAGGTCTCTGGGAAGTATGGTGGGGAGTAGTGGTAAACACATCTTGAATTTATCATCTCTGTTCCCGTGAGCAAAGCTCCTGATGCAGGGGGCCTGGCCTCAGAGATGAAATTGTCTGATAAAGACCCATAAGGCACCAAATGAAAACGTTTAACTACTATAGGGGCCACCAAATACAAAATGCCCCTGCATGCCAGGCACCCTGCTGAACTTCAAATAATTTTCACGATGGCCCCCCTAAAAGGACATTGTATCCCCATTTGACAAAGAAGGACATTGAAAGTTATAAGGTTATATAAATTCACTCAAGAAATCAGAAGTAGCAGAACTCAAATCTCACTCCACACTTAAGACTTTTTCTTGCGGGCCTCCCCGGTGGCGCAGTGGTTAAGCGCTGCGCTGTGGAGCTGTTGGCAGCGGCGACGCAAGTTCGACGCCCAGGGAGAATCCCACATGGCGCAGCAGACCTCTCCTGCCTCGCCCGCTGCTCCCCTCAGCAGTGTATTTCTGATCTGCCTGTTCTGCTACCCGCTCTGTCTCTGGTGAACCCTCTCACCACTCCACGCCTCTGGCCTGTACCCCAGCTTGTATGTATAAATAAAAAATAAATAAATAAATAAATAAATCTTAAAAAAAAAAAAACTTTTTCTTGCAACTCTTTATTCACACCAATCTCTGCTGACCCCTTCTTCCCCACAGCCCCCGGCCCCAGCTCAGCCTGGGAGCCTGAGACTAGGGCCCAGGGAGACTGGGGCCTGAGCCCGAACATCCTGCTTGCCTCTAGCCAGGATTCCCTCACATGTGCAGGGGACTTGCGCATGCCCGGATGACCCTTCTGAAGCCAAATCTCCCTATGTAGTCCCCAATTAACACAGGTGTATCCACCATCACACCCCTCCCGGGGACTTCACACAAGCCCCAGGGATTCAGATTCAGCAGTTCTTGATTCTCTGCTGACTGGAAATCAGGCCTTGTGTCTACATGGCGTCAGGGCCCCTGGTCCCGCCTCTCCACCTACTCCTGCTGCTTCAAGGCTCAGCCTTTCCAGCCCTGAATGTGAGGTTCAAATGATCCCCAGCAGCCTGTGACCCCCTGTCAGGCACTACTTCTCCCTCAGAGGCTTCTTCTTCCTCCTACCGCTCCTGTAGGACTCAGCCCTCAGCCAGCAGGGCTCTGAGAGATCAGCCTTGCTCTGTGCTCTCAAAGCCCTGTGCCGTCCCTTCTCACAGCAGGTCCAGACAGTGTCCCCAGCCCTCCTGGCTTGTCCCCATGCCCCCAGTACACTGATGCTCCTCAGACAGGGATTGTGGCTCCTGATCTCAGTGTCCCAGCACCAAGCACAGCATCTACCCCCCAAAGAAGCTGAAAGAAAGCTCAGGGGAGATGAGCTTTCCACTGCACAGCCTCTGCAGCTCATACTTCGAACAGGGGCAGACGTACTCACACCATCTTGGAGAGGCCTTCCATTCTGAAGGAAGCCCAGTGAAATGACCAGAGAGGTCAAGTGCTCAAGTCTGGGCTGGAATTCCCAGTTCTGTCATTCACTCCCTTTGTGTTCTCAGGTGAAACGTTATCTCTTTCTGAGTGTCATTTAGAGACTAACGAAGACTGCTCTCTTGCAGAGAGGGGTTAGCATTAAAGCCAGCAGCCCATGTGAATGGCATTCAGGGGCCTTATGTAAGTGGAAGGTTTCTCACAGGCTGTCTCTGTCTGTAAAAATGTTCTGATCCCCTCCCGAACGTCTGTTCTTCCACTTTCTGAGTCTTTTATCCAGCACTTGGGATTTTCCCACAGTGACATGTGACCTGCAGGGCTGCAGTGCACCCAGTGGACAGGTACCTCCGGCCCACACGAGTAGGAACGTCACAGAAAAGTAATTGCCTGGCACAGGCCACCTCTCAGTGTGGCAGGTCAAGAAGGGAGAGTCTCATTGCCCCTGACTTCATGCCCCATGCCACTCCATCCACTAGAGAGTTTCCAGCCCAAAGCTGACTCGCTTTAAGCCTTTAAAAACAAGTCTTTGGTAAGGCTCATAAAACACACACACAACACAGGGACTTTCTTACTCTCCCAGACTGTTTTAGACAGCAGGTATTGCTGTGAAAAGTCAGCAGTTCACACCTGGACACAGGGTAGAGTGTGCCGCTGCCTCATGCCCCACTCCGGGTCCAGAAGCCCAGGCCTCCTGTCTCTGCTGTGGACATATCACAGGTTGGGGATTAGTAAATGGACATCGTTGGGGGTCCACTGCAGAAATGAATAATCCTTGACTTTGATCTAGGAAAGCTTTGGGGGCTATTTGGTTTAATCATCTTGCAAAAGCCAAAGCACCACCTTCAGCATTCCCAATAAGCACCGTGTCTGAATGCAGCCCGGGTGGCACACACAGCTCTGCGCTCTGGAGGGACACAAAGCACATGAGCAATTGCCGCCCTCCACCTCATCGTTCCAGTCGCACAGAGGAGAGGATGGCCTCCATGCCCACCATCAGGTACCCCTCTATAGCAACATCCTTTCTTAAACATGGAGGCCAGAGGAACCAATGGTGTAAATATTAAGTTCCTACTATGTGCTTCCACCAAGCCCAAACTTCCAATGACATCCATTTGGGCCTATGTGATTGACACAGTTATGTCCTTCCTGCAATGCTAGAAGACAGATGTGGAGAGGTCACCCACCCAGCACCTCTTATTTAAATAACCAAGCTGAGCTGACAGGAACCTGTGTCTGCTCACTCTGATGGGTGCTCCCACCTCTAGTCCAGGCTTGCTGCTGCTACAAAGAGCCCTGCAAGGTGGAGACCTGGTTTACACTCCCAATGAACTAATTTGTAGCTGTGTAACTTGGATATAAATGGGCCTACAATAATTGGGCGGGACTGGTGTGATGATCAGCTTCTAAGAGCAGTGGGTAGTGAAAGAACTTGCAGCCTGAAAAAGGCCTCTACAAGAAGACAAGACCCCCTGGCTATGTCTATGCTTCATCTTGTGCTTCATTTGCAAGACTTTCACTGGAATCCCCTTTAGTTTCTGGCCTCTATCAACCTAGCTGTCCTAAGGAGGTTGTCAGAGTCTCGGAATCCAGTTCAACCAAGTGTCCCACATTTCTGGACCTTTAGTATCCTATTTCCTTCCAGCAAAATTGACTTATGCCCCGTTCTGTGGAGGCATCAGAAGCCCTGAGATGATGGAGTTTAGTCTTTCTTGGAGGAAAGAGACAGAAGTACAAATGGTGCCGACCACAGAGGATCTGGGAGCAGAGAGGGGGTCACTTAACGCTGCCCACTCAGCCCAGCAAGATGTAGAGAAACATTTGATTGAAGCCTGGAAGTGTCAGCAGTAGTGATGCCACCCAGAAGAGTGGCAGCGGGTACGCATGCCAGGAAGGAGAAGAGGTGAGCAGAGCTCAGCGTGTCTCTGAGACCCAAGCTGGGAAGTCTCCAAAAACCTCGGCTCATGGAATAGGTGGCGCAGGGACTCTAGAAAGAGATTCACCTTTGATGAAGAGGTTTTTTCATTGAGAAAACTTCTCAGGGTCACCATTTGTACCAGTGTTTGCTCTGGTTATTATTTATTCTAGCCCATGCTGGATTTTAGTGCAAATCTCAGAAAATACAGAACAAGACAAAACCTCTGTCATCGTAATAAACTCACTAAAAAGCAGTCTCAAAAGGGATGTCCACTGGTCCCAAACCAAGAGGAAGTAATTAATTTAGATCTTAGTCAACAACCCAGAGTCTATAGAAAGCTGTCCAGGCGCAGGCTGGAGCCTGCTATGGTCTCTGTGCTGCTGCTTTCATTGTTTCCACTCCCTGGCCCTCTGCATCTCTGGGACTGAGTCTGGGAGGCAACACTGAGACTTCATGGGGGCTGGGAGCTGGATAGGGTCAGAGAACAGGTCTGAAGATGCTGCATTTCCTCCTCATAGAACCATTTTGAGCAAGGCTTCATCAAAGGCTTTCCAAAGGGAATTTTGGGGTAGCAAAGATAATATACACTGACACCAAAGGAGTGTTCTAAATATAGCCTCTCCCCCAGCACCAAGGAGTAAGACCTGGTTTCCTAGTCCCTAGTGCCAAGAGCCCCCAGGGCCTCATACTTGGTAGAATAGGCAGTGGGGCTCAAAGAACAATTTAACTGTATTGTTGCAAACTAGCAGCAAGAAATGAAATTTAAAAAAAATGTATTTTTAATACATTTTAAGCATTTAAGCATTTAAGCATTGAAAAGACATCATATACATAAGGATAGATCTAACAAAATATATACAAAATTTATGCCTGAAAACTCCAAAACACTAATGAGAGAAATTTTAAGACCTAAAAATGCAGAAAATATAAGCATGTATGCATGAGAAAACTCAGCATTATTAAGGTGGCAGTTTTCCTCATTGATCTAGAGTCAATGCAAAACTCTACAAACTGTAGAAATTGACAAGCTGATTCTAATTATATTGAAAAACAGCAAACATTAGAATAGCCAAAACTTAAAAAAAAAAAAAATTAGAGGAATCCCACACCTCACCTGAATGCTTACAGTAAAGTAACAGCAAACGAGGCCTAAGAATTCAAATCAAAAGCAATAGAGCTGAGTTCAGAAGCAGACCCACACATGTCAGGTCAGTTACTTTCAGCCACCATGAAAATCGAAGGGGAAATATAGTCTTTTCAACAAATGACGCTGGGAGAAATGCATTGTGACTCTTGCACCATGTACAATTAAGCAAAAAATGTTTTAAGCAGAACCTAAAAATCATAGACGACAAATGAAAAAAATGATAGACAACCTCAAAATGAAAGGGTTTTTGAAAGACACTTTAAAAACGAAGTCAGGCTACCGAACACATTAAAAACATATATCTGATAAAGACCTTTTCAGAATAAAGAATATTCACAACTCAAAAATTCAATATTTTTAAATGGATAAAATATTTGAACAGATGTTCCACCAAAAAAGACACATGAATGGCAGAAAGCACACAAAACCCCCAATACCATTACTCATTAGGGACATGTACATATTTGCTACACCTGCATATGACAAATATTCCACAGACTGGGAGGCTTCAGCAACAGAAAGTGACTTTCTCTCAGTTCTGGAGGCTGGAAGTGCAAGATCTAAGTATCAGCAGGGTTAGTTTGTCCTGAGGCCTCTCTCCTTGGCTTGCAGACAGCTGCCTCATTGCAGTGTCCTCAGAGCACACACACTACACACACACCAGCACCCCTGAAATCTCTTCATGTGTCCAAATTTCCTCTTCTTCAAAGAATACCACTCAGATTGGATCAGGACCCTCACTAATAGCCTCTTTTAACCTAACTGCCTTTTTAAAGACCCTCCTGCCAAATACAATCACTGAGATAGATACTGCTGCATTTGGACTTTCAACATGTGAATAGGGATGGAGGGGGGCAATTCAGTCCATGGCAGGAGATGAAATTAAAACAGTCATGAAATTCCATGCACCCACTAGGGTGGCTAAGATGATAAGCAATGACCATACTAAAATCTGACAAGAATGAGAAGCCACTGGAACTCTCAGACATTACTAGTGGGAATGCAATTTTTGCATGCAATTGGAACAGGAAATTGGGGGTGTTCAGCTACTCATTGCTCATAAACCAAAACTCAAGAGACAAGAATTGGTAGAAAGAAAATCAGGTATAATTAGAAGTGGCATCCTGAGGACTTGACTGACTACTGTCACAAAGGCCATCTCCGCAGACCGGGGGAAAGCAGGGATTTATATAGGGGAGTACTGAGGAGCCAGAGAAGCTACAGAGTGCTCCTCAACAGGACTTCAGAGAAGTATGCAGGGTTTTCCAGAAACTGCTCTCACACCCCTTTCTCTCCCATTTGTTCTCAACTGAATCTGTCCTAGTGCTTGGTGGGTATGGTTTTCACCATGGTAAAGAGATGGTGAGTTTTTGCTTGTCTTTCTTTTACCTTCATCCTTGTTTGAGCTGGTTTTGCCTGGTTTTCTGGTTTGGTCTACAAAGATAAACAGGAGCAGAGCAAGAAAAAACAGGGTGAGGACAGGCAAATTTTAGTTACCAGGCTGATGACTCAATGACCTGGGTGAATCTCATATCTACATTCTTGCAAATGAAAGGACTCGAACACAAAATGATGCATGGCAAGTTTACATGTACATGTCATTCTGGAAAAGGCAAAATACAGGGAAGGCTGGGGGGGCTGGAATGGGAAGACGACGCTGATGACAGGGGGTTATAAGGGACTTGTGGGGTGAAATGTTCAGTCTTGTTTGTGGTAGTGGCTACACAACTGAATATATTTATCAAAAGTCAATGAAGCTTACACCTTAAAGCAGATTTTACTGTATAGAAATCATATACCAAAACAATTTCTGAAAATAATTTAAAGTAAGAAGCACTCAGATTATTACCACTTGCATAAATAATAATAGCTACAAATTTAATGAGCTAAAAATATCCTAGGAGGTTAAAAAATAACAACAAAATACACCCAAAGAGGAAGAACAATAAGTACAGAATTTCTACAATAGAAAAAAAAAAAGCACTTTTAAAAACTGTTGTTTTGTTGAAAGAATTGATAAAATAATCAAATAACTGGCAAGCATACTCAAGAATTCTTTAAAATGGAGACAAATACTATCTATTATTAATGGGACATACAGGGGACCATGGAGATGGACCGCGGGTGAGTTGGTGGTGGGCTGCCCAAGGGGAATACAAAATGTAAAAGACACAAATAACAATAAAAAAAATGGAAAAAAAAAACAAACACAGTTGCAGTCAAAATCTAAAAACAACAAAGCAAATGAACGATTTACAAATTCCTAGAAAAATAAAACTTACCAAATAGACTTGAAATGAATAGGAAGCCTAAAGAAAACATGTATCACCGAAAAAAGTTAAAACATCAGTTTAAAACCTTCTCATAGGAAAAAAAAAAAAAAAAAAAAAAACCAAAGCCAGATGGTCAGAAAGAGCCCCTAACACAAAACCTGACAGAAGCCCCTCCCAGCCTGGAAAGGCAGCAGTGCCCTGGGGAGGGTCCCCATGAACCCTTGGGCAGCTGAGGAGAGATGTTGTCTGGGAGCAGCTGTGGCTGGCAGGGCTGTGTCCCCCAAGCCAGGAGACCTCAGCGAGAACTCAGGTCTTGTCTTGGGAATTCCAAGAGACTGAGGATGTAGTTTCCAGCAAGGGTCGAGTATTTTCAAATGATTGTTCCCTGACCCATGGTGGGATCTAGAGCAAGAGAACAAGCAAACTACGGCCCTGCCGCAGACCCAGCCAGAGTGAGCAAGGCTAGGACTGGGAGGCAGCGGGAAGTGAACCAGGGGCCAGTGCCCCTCCCTCTCCTAGTGATACTGACAGTGAGCAAGGATCATGCCATGTGGAGGTCGCCAGGGGGGCACTGTTAGAAATAGCACCTGGGAGCAGCAGAAGCAAGGCTTCCTTTCTGAAGATTATGCCAGCGAACTAGTTAATTGTCCACCTGGAGAGCAGAGAACGGTTACAAGGGACCGGAGCACAGGGTCCAGAAACAGGTGAGATATGAGAAGCGTGGACATGGCTGATGATAACAAGACGCTGGGCCACTTAGGAAAGTCTCCCAGTCGAGGCCTGAAGCTCCAAAGAGGCATAACCTGCCTGTGGGCTCACAACATCTGCTGAGTCTGGGATGAGGGAGACATGTTTCTTGCATGCCTGCTCTGTGCATGCCATTGATATTTTTCTGAGTGCCCCCTGCCTACAACCACCCTATAAGATAAAATACTTAGTTTCTATTAGGTGGTACAAATTCTATTAGGTGGTATTCTATATTCTATATTATAGAATAGAATTATAGAATTCTATGTAATAGATATATAATTATAGAACTATAATATATATAATTCTATATAATAAAATATCTATATTCTATTAGGTGGTAAAAATTAAAGCTCAAATCTTCGGTGACTTGCCCAAGGTGCTGAGTAAGGGAGAGGAGCTGGAGCTCTAACATGAATCTAGAACTCGTTCCATAATCACTCACAGTGTATCAAGCAGGGCTTTCCAGACACACAGAACTAATAGCAGATAGAGCTGCATGTATAGCCGTGGCTGTATCTATACCAACATTGACAAGGAGCACAGACATTATATAGATTTAGAGAGCTACAATGGGAACTTGTGTAGGTGACAGAAATGGGATTTTACATCTGTATCTATACCTCTACATAGAGACACTATTTTAAGGAAGGTCCCACGTGACTATGGAAGCGGTCAAGTCCAAAATCTGCAGTGTGGAAGCTACTGTAGAACCATGCAGAGCTGAGTCTTAGTTCCATGGCCAGAGTCAGCCTCTTAGTCTATCAAGCCTTCCATGGACTGAGCCAGGTACACCCACAAAAGGAAAGCAATTTGCTTTAATCTCACCCAAAATCACTTTCACGAAAATTCTCAGACCTATATTTGACCAAATTTCTGGGCACCATGGCTCAACCAAATTGACACACATTCAACCATCACACACAGACTCTCACATACATTTTTCAATGAAAACACAAAGACGTGTTCATTTGGAACATGTTTACAATATTTGAAAGTGGAATTATTTCTCAAATCATAGTATTTTTTTAAAAATTCTTATACTCTTTTTCTGTAAAATTTGACCTTTTCAGGTTCCAAAATATTTAGAAATCAAGTGATAGTTGAGCAAAGCCCAGACGGCAGCCTCCCATTATCAGACCCATAACAGAACCTCTACTCTCTACTTGGGAGAGAAATAATCCGACTCTTTGGCAGCACAAAGAACTTGCTAATTGCCAACTATTCACAGTCTCAGAATGAAGGCAGCAGGACTGTGGATAATTGTTAGTTTCACTGCCCTGTGGTGACCCCCTTGGAGACAGGGTGTCTCCAGGGGCTGGTGCCTGTGGGTCCTGAGAAGATGGAGTCGCCTCCTTCATGCTGCACAGTATGTCTGACTCACCTCTAGGAAATCCTGGGAACTGCACTAGGGTCAGCGAGGTTGCTCACACACTGCATTAGAGAGCCGATCCTAGAAGCAAAGCTGTGTACAGAGACCATTCGGGAGGAGAAGGGCAGCTGGGAGATCAGGCAAGGTCTTAATCCCTTCAGCTCCACGCCAGCCACCGCCGGGCTGAGAGAAAAGAAGGCAAAAGGGGGTGGAGGGAATCCTCAGAAGGAGCTGGCAGCATGTGGGAGAGAGGAGGGCAGAACTGTCAGCAAGCAGAAGGCCTGTCATTAGAATAATCGTTATTATTATTAAACATTTAGGAAGTGCCAGCCAAATGCTAGCCATTGTCACAATTCAAATCATAGAATTAGACCCCAGGCCTCCAGAAAAATGTCCCCACTTATTGGGAAGGATGGAAAGGTAAAGGTGCTGTGCTGTGGGAGGGCTTAGGTGAGGAAAGGACTCAGGGGTGGGCAGAATCCAGCCTCACGTAAGAGCGCCTGCCCTTCTTCCCAGGACCTTAGAAACTGTGTTGGGAGGTTGGTTTGTGTGGGGTCTCCTTCTCAGCTTTGGCCAAGGGTTCCCCACACCACGGCCATGCACACCAGAACCACTTTTCTATTGTTATTACCAGGCAGCTCGCAGATGGCGCTTCAACTCAGCAGCTTGTTGGGCCCAAGCAAGCAGCAAAGACCTTTCAATGTCCAGCGGTGAACGTGCCATTCCTCACTGCCCAGACCCTTTCTGGGGAGCAAAGTTTGGGAAACAAAAATAGAAACAGACAATCTCTGCCTGCAAGGACCTCATGGCTGGGGTTTGGAGTTGGGGCTGGGGGTGGGTGGAGGGGTTGAGAAGCTTCCAGTTTGCCCCTGGGAATTTGATCTAAATACAAACTCTCACAGGGTTTAAAAGCCCACAGGCCTCCCTGAGGGAGGACTCCGGAGGGTGCACCACTCATCTCAGCTGCCAAGACCTCCTTCTCTCATTCATGTTCTGACAACACCAGAGGAGGACTCCAGGGCATCTCAGGAGAACCCCTCCCCCACAAAGAACAGACTGCTTGATTCCTAACTGCCTAACACATTTGACATTTGGAAATCTGTGGCTCTGATGTGACATTGAGTTCATTTCCAGAGTTTAGCTATGAAAAACACACTGAGTTATAGTGTATTAGGTCTCAAGCAAATTCACACTGGCCTCCATTAAACTGTATCAGGTTAAGAAATATATTGGATTCTGGGGGCATATATTCTGCTAAACAATTACATACCAGTCATTTGTCATATACGCGTGGGATTTACTAAATCAAGGCTTAAAGGTGAATGCTTTGGTTGGAATTATATCATGAGTGTCCAGGTTACAGCACAATTGCCATTTCCCCAGGACCTGAAGAGGTGGCCTGAAAAGTGGGCAGGTGAGGAGGGGGCACCCCTCACCTGTCTCCTCAGGACAGTGCCACTGAGGTGTCTCGTGAAGGGGCTGAGCCACAAACAATCCCCATCACAGTAAATTATTTTGTTTAATGAACCAAGCAAATTCCCCCAGGAATATAACATTAAAAATTGCAAATATATTCACTGGAAAAGCAGAAGGTGAACAAGTTCTCACAGGAAAGGGGACAGGCTCAGATGCCAAAGATCGGAGGACTTGCTGCTGTGCCTTTCACTCATCAGCCGGCAGATGCACCCACTTTCTTCTCCTCTGTGGACCCTTTTACCCAACACACATACCTTCCCACACCTACCGGACAGCCTCGCCAGACCGGTTGGCAGAACTGCAGGGCGGGAGGCACCAGTCCAAGGTCCTGACGCTTCAGAATCCAGCAGTGGGACATTCTTCCCACCTTGGACAGTCACCCCAATTTCCCTGTCTGTGTGTCCCTGTTTCTCTGTGAAATCACTTGGAATGAATGCCAAGGTGACTTGGGGAGAAGAGGTAAGTGAACCTCAGGAAGTTCTTTTCACCCAGGGGTAATTTAAGAAATCGCCACCCCCACTCTTCCTGCTCTCCCTCCTCCATTATGTCTTTATGTCTGCTCCACTTCCCATCCTCTTCCTCCTCTTGCTTTTTATCCTCCTCTTTTCTTTTTCTCCATCCTTCTCCCCCCAGTTCTGAGCACAGAGGGTCATCGAGGTCAAGTTCCTGTGTCAGCTCTGTGACCTGACTTCAGAGTACGCCCTCAGGGAGCTTGGTGAGCACTGGAAGGCCCCTGGCCATGATTCTGTGCTCAGGAACTCTTACAGCAAGCTCAGTCATCACCCAGTCTGCTCCAGAGATTACTGATGGGGCTTAGACCTTGGGGTTCAGTGCATGGAGTTCTGGGGTCCCTTTGAGAAAGATTTCAGCAGAATTTGACCTTCAGTGGCATATATGAGTTTATTAAAGAAAAAGACATTCACATGGACACAAACAGGCAAGGGCTGCAGTTTAAAAGTTTGTTAACAGAAAGAGAAAGGAGGGGGGGGGGGGGGGAAAGAAGCACCTGCATAGGCAAGTGGGCAGTCTTAAAGGGTAAGAACTGTATTTTGAAAGGGGTAGATTTAAGAAGGAAACACATGGATAGACACAGGAGAGCAGAGAACTGCATTTTGCAAGGGCAAAGGGGCATCTTTACATGGTGTTCTTTGGGAGGATTCATTCCCTTGTGGAATTTTATCACTTTGGGGTCTAGTCTTTTCTGTAACTGATAATTCTTTCTGCTTTTACCCCAGATTTCTGAATTAATGTGGAATATGTTGCTTTGAGGTCTGATTGCATTGGTTTTCTATATCTGATAATTCTTTCTGCCCCTACCTCAGGTTTCTGGAAACTTCCGTTGCTGGTTTAGCAACTGGTTTAACAGCCCTCCCCCCACCTCTGGTTCTTATCTTTGTGAGGCCTCCATTTAAATTTGCCTATTCTAAATTTCCGTCAGCTAGAAGAGTGGATATAGATTATAAATAGATTTTTATTGGGAGTTTAAGATATGGATTGACTGCAAAACAATGCACAGTTTTCCCCACCACCACCTCTATATACAGTGAGTGTGAATGGTTAGCAGACAAGGGAGGAGACATCCAGGTAGCAGGAGACAGGCTTTCCAGGCCATTCCATAGGGTGGGAAGACTCTCCAAGGTCAAAGCAGGAGCAAAGCCTGCACAAGGTTGCCTCTTACCCTGTTCCTTCCCTCCACTCAATTAGCAAAAACACCCTCTGCCCCAGGAGCTCCATGGAACAGCCTCAAACCTGAACATACCAGAGACAATGGAGGGTCTGTTAGGTCTGTTTGCCCAGAACAAGACAAAGCCATCCAATGAAAGATGTCCCATCTGAGATGCACCTATTATTCTCCTGAACAGAGAAACCATAAAACAACCTCAGGGCCAACCTGAGCTACAGCTCCCCATCACCAGAGAGCAGGGAACCAAAAAGGGAGATCTGTCTGAGAAGCATCAGTCCTTCCCTGCCTTTGTCCCAGGA
>PVIJ01016274.1:0-33277 GCA_004024925.1 Scalopus aquaticus
GTTCCTGCCCGCACTCGCCTGCCTGCTCCCCTCCCCCCAGCAGGCGCACAAGTTTCACCCTCCATTTGCTTTTCGCGGCTATTACTCTCCCCCGGTCTCCCCTACACGTTGCGCACGACCCCTCCCCACGTTGGCCTTCTAGGATCCACAGCCCCCAGCTCCGAACTTGAGCTCCACGCGGAGCCCTCTTGGAGATCTGCGGAGAGGCTTCTCCGCTCCTAACGCCTGGCACGGCGCCCTGCGCCCCCGACACCCCGGGGTGCCCGCCTTCCTCGGCACTCGGGGCCGTTTGTCCGTCCCTTCAGCCCCAGGTCCTGCATCCTGGCCCCCTCCACTTCTTCCCATGCGCCTGCTCCCCACTAGGTCTAGCTTTTGCCCCCAGAGTCCCGCGCTCTTGCAGGTCCTGCCCACCCCACTAGGTCCAGTGAGCCCTCTCTCCTCGCGGCGTATCCTCACGCTCCACCCCTCCCGGTTCCCCAGCCCCGAGCTTCCCTGGCTGTCCTCCTGCGCCGCCGCTTCCTCCTCTTCCTGCCAGGAGTTGAAGCCGCTGGCGGATCGCGTGTCCCTGCCACCGCGGGGGCTGCAAGACCCTCTCTCCCTTTTCCCCCCACGGGGGAAGCGAGAGGGCTGACGGCGGGGCCGGGATTTGGCTTCGTGTTGGCTGAGTGCGACAAACAGTGAGCGCGGGCAGTGGAGGCGCGGCGGCTGCTCCGGCCGCTCGGGGCGCAGCAATGGGCAGGTGTGTGTGTCCGGGAGGGGGTGGGGGGACGGGACGCGCGCATCGGGCTCCTGGGCTGGCGACAGATTGTGCTGGAATGCGAGGAATGCACCAGGGGCAGAGTCCACTCGGCCCACCCCTGCACTAGCGTCTTCCCGGCCCAGCTCTCACCACCGAGCCAGAGGTCACCGGAGCATCTTCGGAGCTGGTGAGCCTTGCTCCACTCCTCTCCTCCGCTTGCCTCTCTCTCCATGCTGCGGAGAGGGCGGCAGAGGGAAAGCGCGGCAGTTCTGATAGGTTTCGACTAGCCTTTCGTCTGGATTTTGCTGCATTGGTCTCCAGGACTGTGAATTTGGGGGCGATGGCGGTGTAGCCAAGGTTATTGATCATTGCCCAAGGTTCTTGCCAAGTTTGGTTTGCAAGGTTTGAATAGTGCCTGGTTTTTAGGAGGGTTTACTGAAAACCTAGGAAAGGGTGCGGAAGGTACTTAGAGTCTTCAGCTTGAAGCCCGTGTATTTTAGCTCTGTCAAAAAAATGTCTGTTAATGCTCGTGGACGGAGATGTTCTGCAAGAGCTCTTGAATGCATCACTTCGCTGTCATAAGACTTGTAATTTTTTCTTGTCATACTGGGCTGTGTTTAGGCCTCTTATAATACATAATGAATAGAAACAGAGAAGCAGTGTTTGGTCAGTGATGGGACAGATAGAACTGTCTGGTACAGTTAAATTCGGGGCGTGTCTGTTACCATTGGACGTAACACGCGAACATCATAATCTGTATATTTCAAGATTTATTAGTTGAGGATGCAGTTTTTTTCTCATTTTATTACTGAGTTTGACCGAAAAATCAAAGTCCTACAACTTTTAAAGAATGCCAACTATTTATGTGTTAAATTATTAATGATAACTATCATCTTGGGTCATGTTTTATTTTCTTCAGTGCAGAAAAGCAAAATTTTGACGGAATGTGCTTCTCTAGAGAGTTGGGCTTAAATTCTTTTATTTCAAAAGGGAAAAGTAGAAAAATGCTTTTCTTTTTGAATGCAGTGTGTTGCTATAGAAGTATCTACATTTCTGGTGCCTGTGAAACAGTTATGGAAAATGGCAACATGGAAATGAAACCAAGTGATGTTTAAAATAAACGTTTCTGGATGCTGGAAGCAGATTATATGTGCTTTTGTTGACAGTTTGCTTTGGCCGTTGAGTTTGTTATAATTCTTTCCACAGTTTTTTTACTTTGTATCAGATTCAGGAAAAATACTAAGTTGACTGTCCTGTTGTCTACTTTGTATGATCAAGGGCATTGAAAAATGTGAGATGAACCCCTTTTATTTAAGGACTTAATGGAAAGAAATATAGGAGGGGAAAAACTTTGCACTAGGGAAGGTTGTATCTTTTTGCTACATTATAGATATGTCTATAATCTATGGATCTAACTCAGAAATTTGAGTCTGGATTAGAGTTAGTAACACAGTTGTAAGATATTGGGTGATATTTGTAGATGCCAACATGGAACTTATTATATAACGATATGATATTACAGCAGAGTTTAACATGTGCTCATTTGACTTGCTGTGAAAATTAAAAAATAAAGCCACATACTTTCTCTGCTACATTAGGAAATGAAATAATGTGTTCAGTTATACAGAAAATGTGTACACATGATTGACTGTGCTAATAGTTTTACCTTCTTCATGTAATGGTAGGCTTTTAGTTAAAAATATATTCTATTTGTTATAGGTATTTCAAGAGAAAAAGTCTAAAGCTGGTGATCATTCACAATAGAAAATAACATAATCTGTTTTTAACCAAAGTATATTCCCTCTCCAACCCCCACTATTATATAAGGAGAAGGTTTTTCAATTTCATGTCATATCTTTAATGAAGATTTTACATTGGAAGAACTAAGTGTCCAGTTATATTAATTCTTACCTACACTGTTTTTGTAGGGTGATAGGGGAGTAGAGAGTCTCCATGTAAAGCATGGGAGAAGGGAAGAAGCAACTAGGTGCTGGCATTCATCCAGAAAAAAAGATACATTATTACATATATAAGGATGTTAAATATTTATACCTGTTACATGTGCTAATTGCTGTATTTGCAAGTTGAATAAACCAAATGTGGTTATTTTAATAGTTCTGATGTAATTTGAAGTTAAAGCAACTACTACCAAATTCAGTTTAATAAAAACCTTGGCAATTGTATGACCTTGAGTATTTAGATTTAACCCTATATTCACTCAGAATTGCTATTGTCTTTATTTTATGAGCTATAAAATAGGGAAAGTGACTTAATTTAAAGCTTTGGAATTGACTTAATTTTTAAAAATCCAGTTATTTCCAGTTTTTACACCAAATAATTTCCATGCTGTTGACCAGTGATCAGTTTAAATAGAAACTTAACACTGTGGGCAATACCAATTATTTGGTAAATCAATAGCTCACTGTACTGCTTTTAGATATTAAAATATTTTGAGAATGCTCTATAATCTTAGCATTTTTTTCCTACTTCAATCAAAGTAAATCTATAATCTGTGTAATTCTGAAGAGGACATTTTACCTTCATTCTTAACTGGAAGGTAAATTAGAGGTTATTCTAGGGCATAAATACCCGTGAAATTTTATGTGAATTTTGGATGTGCCTCTAGACCTTTGCTGTACTGGGAGGTAATTACTTCTTCAGTGTGTTAAATGTTTTGGAGTGCTTTTCCTGCACTGAAGAGGGAAGAATCTGAAACACACCACAAGTGAACTAGATGTGTTTGGAAATTGAAGTACCATTTCATGCCCAAGCTGTAATTATAAAAGGGGCAGAGAGAGGAAGTGAAACTTTAAGCATATCTGAATGTGAGACTTCATACACCAGTATGAAGTATACACCATATACACCATTCATATACAACAGTATATGATAGTAGCAGCAAGCAGGTCAGTTTGAGTACCAGCAGAAGAAAGAACCAACTTCTTTATATTTAGAGCAATAATTCACATGCTTTTGGTTTCATTTGAGAAGTTGTATGTCATTGGGATGTGTCTCATATTGTCACTTTATTTTTAAAAGTTTTTTTTTAAAGATTTATTTATTTATGCATACAATGTTGGGGTGTAGGCCAGAGGTGTGGAGTGGTGAGAGGATTCACCAGAGACAGAATGGGGAGCAGAACAGGCAGATCGACTGAAGTACACTGCTGAGGGGAGCAGTGGGCCAGCCAGGAGAGATCTGCTGCACCATGTGGGAAGCTCCCTGGCTGGGTATTAAACTCATGCTGCAGTTGCTCTGTATAGCCTCATAGTGCTGAGCTCAACCTGTTGTGCCATCAGGGAGGCCCTCACATTGTCACTTTAATAATTCAGTGGAATTTAATCTTTTGGGACTATGTAATCATAACTAAATTGGGGTTATTATATGATGGTGCTCTTCAATTAAGCTGTGAAATGCTATGGACATTCTTTTTGCCATTATCTAACTTGTTTTTCTTTTTATAATTTGAATTTGCTGTTACTTGGTATACTGATAAATGTTGGCTACATTGCTGATTATTTTGTATTCATAGCCATGATAATATCACTTATTATAACTCATGATTCATTGCATATAATAAAATATCATTGGATATTGGAAAATAAAATTTTATTACTATAAAACATATAAATTAAAATATAGAAGTGTCTGTTTAAGTCATGTAACTGTGAAGCATTTTTCATGGACCAAATAATGCCTGATAACTGGATAGATGCTAATCCCTCTAGAGAAGTATTTTATTATAAGGATTCATGAAGTCCAGAACTCACAAATAAGAGGGCAAGAGGGAAGGAGCTAGGGGAATCCCTTTTTTTTCAACCATCAAGGCATTTTTGACTTCTGTAGTTATCTTATGTATTAATATAAATTTAGTAAGTTGTAACTATCCAAGAGTGTTTATCCCTTTCTTCCATAATCTCGAGCCCATCCCCTGCCCTCACAATACACACACACCGTTATCCCTAGCAGCACCACCACCAAGTACATGGAGAGGCAGAAACTCATATAGAATATGAAGTTGGTTCCTAATGTTCCAGGTTTAATTTAGAATAGGGAAGCATTTTGTCATAAAAATGTTATGATGAAAGTTAGTAAAATGTACAATTGAAGTGGAATATTAGGATACTATACAGACTTTTAAGGCCTGGTCTGAATTTTGGGAGAGTTTTGTTTGTTTGTTTTTTAATGGAAACCCACCATACATTTACAAATAGATTTAAAACTGGTTGGTGTCTAAAATTCGGGTCCACAGTAATCTCTCAAATTGGAAATAAGTGGTGAAAAGCACCCTAAATCAGAAGTTAGGAGATCTGCCACCAAACTCTCTAACCTCAAAAAACCATTTAACATTTGGGTTATTGTTCCTCCTTTTAAAAATGTAGGGTTTAGATTGCCTGAAATCTAATAAAGACTTCCGTCAGTCCTGTTCCCTCTCCTACCCCAAATGATAATCAGATGAAAGTTGGTATTCCTTTGAGATTTTTGATTCTTCATGTTCATCTTACTAGTTTGTTTGAACTATAATTTTGGTAAATGAGGGAAAGAATGAAAACTTAGAATATTTTCAAGATCTTCCTGTCTACTTCACCCCTATCTAAGATTTACCATAGTAGTTTTTTTTTTTTAATTTATACATACAAGTTGGGGTACAGGCCAGAGGCATGGGGCGGCGAGAGTGTTCACCAGAGACAGAGCGGGTAGCAGAACAGGCAGATCAGAAATACACTGCTGAGGGGAGCAGCGGGCAAGGCAGGAGAGGTCTGCCGGGCCATGTGGGATTCTCCCCGGCCGGGCGTCAAACTCGCGTCGCTGTTGCCAACAGCTTCACAGCGCCGCTTAACTGCTGTGCCACCCGGGAGGCCCTTACCATAGTAGTTTTGACTGGAGAAAGTCCTTGGGATTCCATCTTCACACTGAACAAAGCCCATTAGAAATGTCATTAAGGCCATTTAGTGCTGAGGTGAGCAGCCAACCTATCATAGTTCAGTCCTGGCACTTCTCTATGCTAGGTGTATAACTTGGTAAATTAAATAATCTCTCTGGAATTAATTTAGCTCATTTGTAAAATATGTTAGAAGTATGCATCTCAAGGTTGTTGTAAGGACTGAGTAAGTTAATACAAGTAAAGTATGTACAGCAGAGCCTAGCTCAGGGCTAGTCCACTATGCATTTAAGTTATTTTAGTCTGAAACTGTGATACTTTATGATGCTTTCTGTACTATCTGTTATATGGCAGGTAAGTTAGTAGCTTGTTTTCTGTGATCTTAAGTAATGTGAATTTAAACAGGGTATTTCAGGGAAGAAATAAACTACCAACATCGAAATATGAGCTTGGTTGCAAGAGGTTGGCTGTATGGAAGAGAATAAAATGAAATAAATAAGTGTCTTGGGGAACTTACAGCTTTTTTAGGTAGGCAGCATTTAAGAGGCATGTAAATTCCACTAACCAACATATAGGAGGTTTGGTTAGACACACCTTAATAAATACTAAGTTTAAAAGGTGAAGACTGATGGTTTTATAATGCAGGAATTGTAAGTGGAAACACTTGCAATGTGTAAAATGTAGCTTTTTAATATATTTATACAACTATTGTATTTCTGATTCTAAGTAGTAGTCATTTATACAATGTCGTCGCTAAGTCAATACATGAAGAAAATGTTGTTAATCAATTGTGGGTGAAATGCAGCTTTTAAATTATCTATTTAAGTTGTTTTCTGACTGAAATTAATTGCTTTTGAAGTTGGCAAGAGACTACCAAAGCAAGAAATACTAGAAGAGAAATTTGGAAGATACTTGATGTAAACTAGCTGACACTGGTTTAATAGTTATCAGAAGTTTCTAGTTCTGTTCCTGGCTGTGCTGCTAAGCAGGTGTGTTTCCCATGAGCAAGTCATTTAACTCCTTTGGGCTCTAGTTTTCTCACCTGTAAAACAAAGGGACTAAGACTGTTTGGTATCCAGTATCCTTCTATAATAATACTTGTACCTTTTGACTCTTTAGAACATCAGGCATTTTCATTCTCTTACATTTTTTTTTCCTCAGCAGAAATGTATTGGTATTTCCTAAAATTTATTACAGTTTACCCCCTGGGATAAAGGTAGAAAATAGAAGTTGTATATCTGAAATGCTCAGCTCCAGAAAATATGTGTTGTAGCCAGACAAATATGAATCAGTGGCTACCCTGTTGAATTCATTGCTAACAACGAGGAAACTTAATTAATTCCTAGCCGAGTCTAAGTTTTCTAGACCTTGGGTAGAAACGGAAGGACATTCATGTGATGGTTAGAGGAGACTAGACTTATTAAAGTGAAAAAGATCCATTTAACATTTGCTTTGGTTTGACTTATCTTCAAAGTTTTGATTTGTCCTCAAGGAAATTAAACATTTGTCCCTATGAAAACATGCTATTTTTCCATGAGTACTTTATGTTCATAAGAATTTGCAGATCCATGTCTCATTGTAGAACATAGACAACTTTCACTGAACTCTAATTTTTTGTGTATAGACAATTTACCAATTTTCAGAGATTGTGCATTTCAGCAGGATGACTTTTTTTAAACTTGGTTTTGTATTGTTTTAAAATAAAAAGCAGTTAAAAAATCTAGTGAAAAGAGTTTCTCAAGATCCTGATCTCCCCTACAAAGGGGAAAAAACCTCTCTCTACAAAAATGTACACAGATATGCATCCATAAACAGTAGTTTAAAAATTTTGAGACTTGTGGGGCCTCCCTGGTGGCACAAGGAGTTAATAACGTCTCAGTACTCTGAAGCTATCAGCAGCCACTGCAACAGGAGTTCGATCCCAGGCCAGGGAGATTCCCACATGGCGCTGCAGACCTCTCCTGTCTTGCGTTCTGCTCCCCACTCTGTCTCTGGTGAATTCTCTCACCCTGCCCCCACACTCTGGCCTACACCCATGTCTTGTATGCATAAATAAATAAAATCTTAGAAAAATATTGAGACTGACTTTTGCTAGTGCAATAAGTACATTATTTTCAAAAAGAAGAATCAGTTATTCTACTAATGTATGCACTATTAAATGAATTTTCAGTGACTTGATCACAATAAACACTTGAACCGGCTCTTCAGTTTTCATACCTTCATGATAACTGTAAACACTCATGTGAAATGGAAACCAGTAATAGTCACTTTGCAATCAAGTGTATCATGTTTTCTGACACCTGTACCCTGGATTGAATGGGGAACAAGGACTGATCTAGTTAGAAGTAGTTTCTTATTGAGTACCACAGTAATAAGGGTCCAGGCAAGGGAACTGAACACATTTAGTGCTTTAGGTATTTGCTGGAGTCCTGCTGTGTCTGAAGTATTGTGTTTTTGGAATCTCTTATGTAAAAAGATACCTGCTTTCCTTTGCTTCCTTTCAATCAACACCCATTAGTCCCCTCCCCTGTGTGGTATAAGATTCTTTGTTAGGTCTCATGTCCAAAAAGATAATTTTCCCCAGGGAATTTTAGTCTTTCTTGGATTCAGTACTGAAAGTTTCCATCTTTGAAGAATCTTTGATTAATTTTATATTCTTCTTGAAAAAGGTAAGACACATGAACTAGAAAAAAAATTGTCCTAAAAAACTTTAGCATGTAAGTAAACATGCAAAAAAATGTGCAGGAAGTGTTATGAATGAGCTATAAAATGACGTTGTATTAACTAGGTTTTAGCTAAATCTACTCTGTAGGTGTGTTTTACTTGATTACTAGATAGAACTTTGCATTAACCACTGTCAGTCATGTTCTTTGGAAAAGTCTGCATGTGAAAAGGTGCTTCCTGCTAATCAGATAGTGATTTCAGAAAAGGTTTTAGTGATTATTTTGATTATAATTCTTGAAATTTTTTTTTACCACACAGCCTATGTAGAATAATTGATTACAATGAAAATGCATTATTTATGGAGAACCATACTTTTTGGTTTTCAGGACTTGCCATTTTAAGTTCTTACTTTCATTTTCATACAGCAGTACATTGGTTTATTGTGTTTTGTGCTTTTTTTATTATTTATGCAATTTATGTGCTTTTATAACTCCACACTTACCCGTTATTGAAAATATTCCCTTCCATTGTTATGAATAAACAGAAGGATATTTTGAAAATCTCTTGTGACATCTGCAAGAATAAATGATCTCATTGAATCTTACCTTGAAACTCAAACTGATGCACTGATGGAAATTTTCCTCTTATTGTGTATTTGTCAATGACTCAATAAGCAGCAGTCAGTTTAAAAAAAAAAAAGCACTGAAAAAGAACCTGAAAACCCAATTGGACTTTCATGAGAATTATTAGCAACTCAGCTGTTAAATGTCTAATTCATACCATCAGCAGATCGAAAATATTTGTCAGTCTGGAATCTTGGAACAATGTATTGGCAGTAATCAATCTTCCAAAATATTGCTTGTGAATCACTTGTTCAAACTCTGATTATGATTTTCCATAGAAGAAATATCAGTCCATATATACACCATCCTAAGACGTAACTGGAGTGTTTCAGTTCTGTTTTACCATCTTTTCTGAGCTACTGGATAGCAGGAACTTTGTCTTTTTGCATGACTTCATCTTGATCTCTAATCTTCTTAGATAACTTGAATGAATGAATGAATTTTGAATTCCAGTCTTGGAATACCTTCTCCTACCACTCTGGGATAACCTTTTCTACCAGTCCTCTCTCCTTTTGTAAACATCCCTTGTAACTGGTTTTAGACCCTCAAAACCATTGACCATATATGCTTCACTGAGGAAACTGAATTCTGATTTATAAATATTACCTTTGTAATACTGCTTCTAATTAATTCATTATATCAAATTTCTTATTAAAACATTAAAAGCTTTAAAACAAATTGATTCATGTTCATTTTTACCTTAATTGTCTGGATTATAACCCTGGTGAGATGAATTTACATAGTGTATTTTCTCAGACTATTAATATGCTGCCATGAAGCAATAAGACCAGTTTGTTTAGGCTTTGTGGTATGATATCAGGCAAACTTTTTGTGTCCTGCCTTTTGTGAAATAGTTCATACCTTTGCATAGCTAGTTGATGAATTGAGTTTGAAACTATGTATTTTTTTTAATAAGATTTATTTATTTATGCCTACAAGAGCTGGTGTGCAGGCCAGAGGTGTGGTGTGGTAAGAGGATTCATCAGATACAGAGTGGGGAGCAGACAGGCAGATCGACTGAAGCACACTGCTGAGGGGAGCAGCGGGCGAGGCAGGAGAGGTCTACTGCGCCATGTGGAACTCTCCTGGCCTGGTATTGAACGTGTGCTGCAATGGCTCTGGATAGCTTCATACTGCTACGCTTAACCCGTTGAGCCACCAGGGAGGCCCGAAACTATGTATTTTTAAATACATAAAGTTTTTCAGAGGAAAGTGCTACTAATTCATAGTATTATGTTAGATAAACATAAGTTATAAAATGGAAATTTCACAGCTTCTTTTGACTGAATTGGAACAATAAACTTATGTTTGGGTTTAATAGTATAGTTAGAATAGTATCGTTAGAAACACTCTTAAGCCTGTTAGTGCCTTCCACAACTCAAATAATCACTGCAATACAATTCATTTTCTTAAGTTTTTTTTTATTTATTTATGCACACAAGAACTGGGGTGTAGGCCAGAGGTGCAGGGGGTGAGAGGATTCACCAGAGACAGAGTGGGGAGCAGAACAGGCAGATCCACTGAAATACACTGCTGAGGGGAGCAGCGGTCAAGACAGGAGAGGTCTGCTGTGTGGTGTGGGTTAGCTTCGTGGCTGGGGGTCGAACTTATGTCACAGTGGCTGGTGATAGCTTGGTAGCACTGGGACTTTTAACCCTGTGCCACCAGGGAGGCCCCTGAAATACAATTTAAGGAAATTTTAAAAATAAACTTTTTATAGTGAGGTGATTATGAATTCACATGAGTTATAAGAATACAGAGCGTTCCCATGTACACTTTAATAGGTTCTACCAATGGTAGACTTGAAGGACTGTAACAGAGTATCACATGAGGGTTTTGACCTTGATATAGCAAGATAGAATAAATTTTCATCACCACTAGGGTCTAGCTTTGTTATAGCCAAAGCCCCACTTCTCTACCACCCTCATCTTTTATCAGTCTCTAGCAACCACTTTTGCTACCCATTTCTATAGTTTTGACATTTTAAGAGTGTTGCATTCATGGAATCATACAGTATGTAACTTTGGATTTTTTTTTTCACTCAGTATAATTCTTTAGAGATTCAACTAGATGATTACATGCATCAATACCCTCATGTTTTATTGCTGAGTAGTATCCCATAAGATGGATCTACCATAGAATAAACATTTACCTGTTGAAGGACATCTGGGTTATTTTCAATTTATGATTATTACGAATCAAGTTGCTATAAATATCTGTATAGGTTTTTGTGTTAATATAAGTTTATAGTTCTCTGGAGGAAATGTCTAAGAATGTAATTGCTGGGTTAAATTATAAAATTTTAAAACTTTCTAAACTTAAACACTGAATCACATGATCCATGGCAATTTAAAAGTTAGATTTATAGCTTCAGTAAATTACAAAAACTTGTCTATAAATCAAGTTTTTTATCTTTTACTACTGAGTGTTTTTGATGAATGTTACCTCCTGTGGCTTTACCTCATTTTTAGCAAAACCTTGTCATTGATTTTAAGTGGAATTCATGAAGTGACTTTGTCTCTTGATTTCAAGGTTTTTTTGTTGTTTCTGTAATATTTTGTCTTGTTTTAGAAAGCAGGTATATTTAATTTCCAATACAGTACTATATTTCAAATGTTACTTTTTATTTTAGCTCTTTCAGAATTTCACCTGTATATGAAATAAACATAGGTAATATATTTGAAAATGAAATATTTGCCACTGTAACAGGCAGAGGCATGTAAAATGAAGCCAGTATCTTTGCGATTGGACTCGATCCATTTGGTTGAAGTCAATGAGCATACCTTCTAAAGCTGATGACTCTTTTCTAAAAATACGTTAGGGTCAAATCTGGTTTTGTCATTTTCCCCTTTACATCCTCCCAGTCCCCTGTTTTTGCATGTATTATTATTTTATAAACATTCTGCCAGAGAAAAATGTTGAAGTTCTTTCTGGCCTAAATAAAACCTTCATGATTGATAGTTTGATTAGTTTTTATTAATGTCTTTGTAACCTTGGATGTCAGACATGTCTCTTCACATAGTTAAAAATATTACCATATTATCATTTTTTAAAAAGATTTTTATTTATTTATATATACAAGAACTGGGGTCTAGGCAAGCAGGGAGGGATTGAGAGGATTCACCAGAGACAGAGTGGGGAGCAGAACAGGCGGATCGACCAAAATACACTGCTGAGGGGAGCAGCGGGCAAGACAGGATAGGTCTGCTGCGCCATGTGGGTTCACTCCCTGGCCAGGGATGGAACTCATGCTTCAGTGGCTGGCAATAGCTTGATAGTGCTGAGACTTTAACCCCTGCACCATCAGGGAGGCCCCATATTATTTAAATAGCTTAATATTTTGTTCTGTATGGCTTATATTTATTCTAATATTCTTATCAGTGCTTTTAATATACATAGCTTCTGAAATCATAGATTAGAAGACAATTGTTTACTACTATCATTCTGAAAATACAGATTTACAGTTACCTTCAGCACTGTGCTTTTAATGATTTGATCCTTTTTCTATATTTGAATGATATAATTTCAGCTCTCTTTAATTTCACAGAAATAGGATTTTCTCAAAAAGTTGTATATTTCCTGAAGACTGGAGTGTAGGTAAATGTTATGCCTTTCTCTGCCTGATGAATCTGTTTTTTCCTCCTCTTCAAGGTCTAATTCAGTGATCCCTTCCTAGTGCATCCTTCCTTGGCTTTTTCTCTAACCTTCTAACCTTTTTTTCTTTAACCTTCCCAATCATGCTTCTTAGCACTCTGCATGTAACTCTCCAGTGAGCCTGCATCACATTTTGTGTTCCAGTGTTTTCTAACTTTTTTTTTTTTTTTGGATTTTTTTGTAAGCCTTGCCCACTGTAGGCCTTACACAGCCATCATTTCAATTCTCTCACCTAGCAGAGTACCTGACATAGGTAAGGACCAGATGCTGGTTTTGAGTGAATGAGTGATTAAATACTTCGTTTTTAACCTTCTCTCCTTTAACCTCCAGTGATTTCTATCGTTTACCTTACAGAATCACTTCAAATTCCTTAGCTATTTAAACCCTTCACAATCAAACCTTAATTTATCTTGTATCTTTCACTGTTTATTCCTTGCCTCCTGAACTCTGTGTTTAAATCTTCACAGTCCTCCCAAAACCTAGCTGAAATCCTTCCTGTGGCTGTGACCTTCTCAGACTACTGTGGTTGAAATGTCATCTTTCCTTTGCCAAGTATCTTATTCTCTGACTTTCAATGATAAAATCCCACAGTGAATTTCATATTGTTGTTTTGGACTGTTAATTTCCGTTGGTTAACTTTTCTCTCATCTCTTCACACCAAGTAGATTATAGAATCTCAAGGGAAGGATCCTTAGCTTATAATTTCTCTTAAATGACACGTTTCAAGTAGAGGTCACTCAGAAAGGAAGGCGAGGTTGTGTCTGTTGGTGATGTTGGAGGGCAAACATTAATTTAGTCCTTAATTCAGGCATACTGAAAGAAAGCAGTTTCTTATTTGTGCTTTCATTGATAATCATTTGTTAAGCTCCTATTGTCTGCTAATTTTTGGTATATGTCATTTAGATATTTTGGAGACCTCATTTACCAAATAAGCTACATTGATAAGGACTTTTGCTGGTTTATCTTTAATGGCTCCATTTGTGTAATAAGTTGTATTCAGTGGAGTTTTGTTTCTCTAAGTCTTTTTATATGGTACTGTCCTGTATTGAAAGGACTGAAAATTTATGCTGAGAAAACAATTGAAATTTTATCTCTTAAATTTTTTGTTTTAACAATCAAAAGATTTTATGTTTCTAACACTACAGATTTGTGATGTCCAATATGGTAGCCACCTATCACATGGGTTTTTTAAATCCTAGAGCTAAAAATTCAGTTCTTTATTTATATTAGCCATATTTTAAGTTTTGAGTAATCATATGTGGCAAATAGGTATAGTAACAGACAGATATTGAGTGTTCTCCTGTTGCAGAATATCGTTATATAATTGGTATAGACAGAAGCTGGAACCAGTCAAATAACATAGAGTAATAAAGCAAAATAACATATCTTTATAGTTTCCAAAGCATATATTTTTGTAATCATTTTAATCATTCCAACAGCTATGTAAAATGGGTGGCATGCCACCTTCACTAACAAATTGCAAGAGAGTGACAGTGAATGATAAAAATGTCAGTAATTCCTGAAGTTTTATTCAAATTTGCATTTGTGGTTCAGTTTTTCATGTTGAAACAAAATAGTTGTTATTTAGTAGTAAATATTTGATATAAAAATATGTGTGATTTTTGACTTTATTTTAGATCTCATCAGGCTATATTTTTGTTAGGTTCATCTTCTGAAATTTCACTGAAATTCAGTGAATTCTAATCAATAACTATCTGAAGTTCAGTGCTAGGTGTGAATATAGAAGTGAATGTGGCCTGGTGCCTTTGTTTATGTTCTGTACTAAGGATATTAGCTCTTAGAAGTGATATAATGGTAGAAAGTGAGCCTCAGACATCCCAGAAATGTCATTACTGATTATAGAAAGGCTTGGTTATATTACTCTGTGTAGCAACTTCAATTCAGTCAGAGCCTTTTACCCTCTTTCTTTCTGTATTTGTGCTGAGACCTTTTGGAGAAACAGGTATAAAAAGCACAACTTTCCTCAAGAAGCTTGTAGTGAGGCTATCTCATGATTTAGGGGATAAAAGAAGGAAATTGTACTGAACACCTTTGTAGTTTTGCTTTGCAAATAAAAATGAAAGACTTCCTGGAACACAGGAATTTGGGTATACAGAATAAGTTGATCCACATGAGAAATATAATTCATTTAGTATGTAGGTTATCACCTTGTTTCATGGGAAAATATTTTTTTCTTTTAATGCTAACCTAGGAGACACAAATTTGTCTGATTTAAAATTTTGTCTACTTTAGGTTCAAGGCAAAAAAAATGCTGAGTTGCTTTGATTGGATTTTTTTAAACATTTTATGTTTTCAGCATTTAACATAATAGGAATCTATTCTATGGTCTATAGTCTTGTTTTTGACTTTTTTTTTTAAAAGATTTATTTATGCATACAAGCTGGGGTCCAGGCCAGAGGCGTGGGGCAGTGAGAGGGTTCACCATAGATAGAGTGGGGAGCAGGATAGGCAGATCGACGGAAATACGCTGCTGAGGGGAGCAGTGGGCGAGGCAGGAGAGGTCTGCCGCTCCATGTGGGAATCTCCCTGGCCAGGTGTGGAACTCGCGTTGCCGCTGTCGACAGCTCCACAGCACAGTGCCTAACCGCTGCGCCATTGGGAGGCCCTGTTTTTGACTGTTTTTAAAACATCATGTCATTCATAGATCTGAGGCATTTGGGAGGGGTAAAAAAATAAGGCGGGGACTTTGGAGCACAATGGAGTATGGTGGCGGACTTGAGGGGACAGCGTTGGTGTGAGAACTATGGTAACTACACATGAGGGGAGGAATCTTATGCTATCAAAACATTAACAAGGTTGTAAAATAAGGGCACTTCATTTAAAAGAGAAAAAGACTTTACAGTATTGATCCTCGTTTAAAAAAAGTATAGGCTGTAATTAGTGTACAGTCCTTGTTCCCTATCTCAGTTTCTTTGTAAGGACAGTAGAACTGATAGCCTGAAGATAATTTTTCATAACTTTTTTAGATTCATTTTAATTTTCCGTTTTGTACTTAGCTTCTTAAAGCTTTTTGGAGGACAGAAGGCTGAGAAAGAATACATTTTCAATATATGTCTTTTAGAAACCATTTGATAAAATATATTTAAGTTTTGGCTATCTGTTGAATGAGAGTGAATAATTTAAACATGTTTAATTTTTCAATAATCAGAAGCATTTAAAATGCCTTTGTTAGGTTAAATTTGGTATCTACAATGGAATTACTTTTCAAAGACTAATTCGTTTTCTTTGAAATAGTGTTTAGTTTAATAAATGGGAGTTAATAGAAGAAATTATCCTGATTTTATAACTATGAATAAAATTGAAGAAATGTTAAAACATGCAGTCATTGATAGTTAGGTTAGATGCTACTGTATATGTCAAATCCACTAAAAGAAGAGATAACTCTTACTTCCAACATGTCTTCTCTCATATGTGTGACTAGTTTCTATTACTGCAGTGATGTGCACAATTTGAAATAAGCACAATTCTTTGTGTCAGCACTTGAAGCCTTTTTTTTTTTTTTGACAATGAGCAAAATGTTAGACATTTCAGTTTGAATAGCTCCCATGATCCAGAAAATAGGAGCAGACAATTTAATTGTTCTTGACAGTAAAAATTAAATCTGAA
The DNA here is from genome assembly GCA_004024925.1 of Scalopus aquaticus. Taxonomy (NCBI): domain Eukaryota; kingdom Metazoa; phylum Chordata; class Mammalia; order Eulipotyphla; family Talpidae; genus Scalopus; species Scalopus aquaticus. The sequence continues at coordinate 16,190 of PVIJ01016274.1, forward strand.
TCTAAATTTAATCCAGGAATCTATTCATGTAGGGTGTTCCCCATATTTTAAACAAAAACTAAGCATGCATGTCTCAGCAACTACATTGATGTAGTGTTCAGAAGAAAATTTCTGCTACTTGATTTCTAAATACTTCTCCTTACTCCTTGATTATTATTAATCCTATTCTTTGGCTTTCCTCATTCCATCCATAACCATGCTCAAATCTTCATCTTAAAAACTTCTTGCCATTAAAATCCCATGGTGGGCCATGATTCTCTCTCCTTTAAGTCCAAGCCCTGAAAGATTGCCCTTTGAGCAATTTAAGGCTTTATTTCATAGTCGAGATAGAGGATACAGGAAAGATTTTATGCCTTTCTCATAGTGGCTGCTGTTCCCCTCCTCTGCCTGCTCCTGGTGGGAGGTGGTCTCTGAACTCTGGCCACTCTTGCATGTTGGCACCTGGGGAGGTCCACATAAAAGACAGCAGTTGTGAATTAGTCTCCGGTTTGTCACCTAAAGTGTCTGTATTTTCTTGCTTGCCCTCATACAGCCTTTACCTATTTACTAAAATTCTAGTTCATTTCTCCCTAGCAGTTTTCAACAGCTTCTGCCCCAGCCAGGTAAAGCATACCCACCTTTGGAGGTGCCTCGCTTCGTTTCAGGTTACTTGGTTGTTCTGAGGTTTAAGCTCTGTTGGCTTGAGAACAATTGTAAATGGCAGACTGTGTGCTGTTTTTGTTGCTGTCATCACAGTAATAGCTCTACTCTTTCTTCTTTTCTCCTGGAACAGAGGTTGTATACTTTAATAGCTCCCTTGCAGAAGATCATCTTCCCACTTGAAATGCCAAAAATCCCTAACCCCACTTTTATAATGTTTATTTGAAGTTTTATTTTTTGACAACCTGTCTAGATTCTGTGTTCCCTCATGTGCATCATGAAAATGACTATTCCATTTTTTAATCTTCAGCACCCAGCAGAGTGCCTGGCTTAATCTGGGAGCTCAGTGTTTGTAGACTGTGTGGTTTGCAATTTATTCTAAGGTCGGTCTTTTTCTGACTGTACTTTCATGATGACAGCCATATTCGGTCTGTGCCTTGCTCATATCCCATTGATACTCATGGATTCAGTGTCTTCTTAGCCCAGTAACCTCCAACTCAAGACCTGGGACTTTATCCTGAAAACTTTTGCTCACCTGTAGGAGGCTTTCTGTGTCACAGGTTTGGGTCAGGTCAGAAGTGCCAGGACATTGTCACCTCTAGGTGCAACTCTCAACCATTAACTAAAGGGAACTGAATCAGTTTCTTCACCCCTCAATTGAGACATTGGGGCCATTGTAGGTACATGTGTAATTATATCTCAATTAACTAGATTTTAAAGATACAATTTTAGGTTTACATTTATGCTACTGGTTATCATCCATGTGCACAGTAAAAATATGCCTCATTGTCTCATTTTACAATCCCTCTCTTGCACTTCTGAATTGGGCGCTCATTTTAGGAAGTTTTGATTGAAGCAGAATAATGTTAGTCTTGGATTAGATACCTGCTACTTATATACAGGAAAATTGAACTTTAAGATATATTTTAGTTTAAATTTTGGGTTTTGAAATCACTTTTCAAGTACATTTTTCTAAATACAAATGTGGTCTGTATTTGCTTAGAAAAATCTTTAAACTCAAAGAAGCACAAAAGAAGAAAGTAAAACCTATATTTTATCTGGATCCAGTATTGACTAGCTGCTGTTGGAATTTTGTTGTAAATAATCAAATTCCTTTTAAAGTTTATTTAAATTTTAATTTGATTCTATTTAAAGTAAAGACACAGATAATCATGGTCACTCTTATTTGGGCTAACACTGCTGACAGGGTTCATTTTTACAGACTCAAAGACTATTAGAGGAAGGGTGTGGGAAATCATTATATGTCATCCCTTCCTTTTATTGGTGAAGAACCTGCGATCTGGAGAGGGGTCACTCAGGGTTCTGTGTATGCATGAATTGGGAGGGTGGAGCCCTTGGGGGCTGTGTCTGTGTATTTCTGCATTCAGCCCAGTCACCCTTTGTGGGCATAATATTTGAAAACTGCTTCTCCAGCTCCTGATGAATCCTTTCCGTCATGGATGCTGTAATCGGATGCTCTCTGCTGACCGTATTTCTGCTTTTCTTCTTAAGGTAATCAGTTTGCTGGTCTATTGGTTACCAAAGAGGGATGTTTTTTTGAGACATGAGTGGCAGGAAACAGTGGCAGGTATGCAGCATCTTTGGGATCTGTGCTGCTAGTATGTCATCCAGTCTCCAAAACATGAGTTAAAACTGAAAACAGTGAGACTTAAGTCTTGACCTGAAGTTTAGAACAGATACTGTGTTAATATTTCAAATTTATTAGCCAGTTTGAAAGAGATACATTGATTTATTGAGAGTTAACATCCCTTTGTCATTTCATGGATTAATTTTGTGTCTGGTTTTCGGTTGTATGAGTTCTATTTTTATCTTTCTGACTAGTAATTGTTAGTTTAGGGTTTCAAATTTTAGAACTAAAACACACACATACACACAAGTGTTAGAAAATCCAGATGTAGCCCGAGACTTGCCATTCAAATGCCTTAAAAAAGGTGTAATTAAACTTTTTGCATATTCCAAGGGTACCTTTTTATAAAAAGTAAATACAAGCTACACAATTTTCCTGGATGACTCAAAAGTTCAGTGTAAGACAAGTCAAATAGTGATGCCTAAATCATTCATTCTTACTCTACTGCCAAAAAAATCAAATGATCCTCTCTTGATGAAATGGCGTCACCCAGAAAAATATTTCTGCTTCGTGTTAAATAGCTAGCCTTAGTACTTGAAACTCTACATGAATTCCAGTGGTGCATTGTGATGCTGACAATATGACAACCTCAAGTTTCTGTTGAATACAGCAGTAGAAGGTACATAGAAGAAATCTGTGAGGTGGGAATAAGCGATGAACTAAAGAAATTTGTGTGAGAATTTGTTGTCAATTGATACAGTTTCAAGTAGTTTGTTGCTTTAAGTATCAAATATGGTCATTTAAGAATTTAACTCTGATGGGAGAAGGTCTGTTCTTTCTACCTATCTGGCTAATTTAAAAACAATCTCTTAAGTTGCATAGTCAAACCTAGTCATAAAGGTATTGGTGGGATACCAAAAAAAATTGTCTTGTGAAATATGAAGTTGGATCACTGCAAGATTAGTGAAGTCACCACAGTAAGTGCCTGTAAAGCTAGCTAGCCCCAAATTCCAGGAGTTTGGGTGGTTATGCTCAACGTCAGTTTTCAGTAATTCTGTGTATTAATTTTTTACATTTGTGCACGTTACCCAAATTAGTGTAGTTGTGGGTGCACTTTATCACAAGATTTTGCTGTACTTTTGGTCACCACTTAAAGTCATTCAGTCAGAGGTACTAGATTTGTTCCTATCCTGAATTTGTTGGTGATCAGAAACAAGTCTAATGTAGGAGCCCTTTGTTATCCATTAGTCATTGTATCAAAATAAAGCAGTGAAACTGTCATCAATATTTACAGAAATATTTTTTTAAAAAAGATTTATTTATTTATGCACACAAGAACTGGGGTGTAGGCCAGAGGTGTGGGGTAGTGAGAGGATTCACCAGAAACAGCGGGGAGCAGAACAGGCAGATCCACTGAAGTACACTGCTGAGGGGAGTAGCGGGCAAGACAGGAGCGGTCTGTCACGCCATGTGGGTCAGCTCCCTGACCGGGCATTGAACTCATGCTGCAGTGACTGCAGATAGCTTCATAGGCTGAGACTTAGCCCGTTGTGCCACCAAGGAGGCCTACACAAATCTTAATTGCTGGTTAGGTATTGCTGATTGAGGAGTATTGCAATGGCCCACTCTAGATCTTGGAGTCTGAAGCAGGCCTCAGGGTTTGGCCAGAATCTGCTCCTTAGATACCTACATAAATAGTGCTGCTGTGCTTGGTAGAGAAGGACACATGGAGCTCAGTACTTGTCATAAGATTTAATCTCCAAGATGCTTCCATTATGTGTACTGTTAAGAGGAAGAGAACGTGTTACTACCAGTAGACAGTGGGCCCAGCTGTTTCAAGGCCACAGGAACCTTTCTCAAAACTGCAGGTCCGCTGTGACTACACAGTAGCATCCTGGGCAAGGTACCATGTTACCCATTAGCTAGTTTGAGATGAGAATTCAACACTTCAGTGTCCCCCACTTCCACCTCCTCCACCCCAATGTTTAAAAACAGGAAATGGAGTCGCGATTTGGTTCGAGATCCTCCCCAGGGTCGCTGTGATGGGCCTGTGCTTGTTCATCCCCGGAGTGGCCACCGCCTACATCCACAGGTTCTCCAATGGGGGCAAGGAAAAAAGGATTGCCCATTATTCCTATCACTGGAAATTGATGGAAAGAGATAGGCACGTTGGGAGTTAACCGTTACTATGTGTCAAAGGGTTTGGAGAACATTGATTAAAGAAGCAGTTTCCTGATTGATGAAAAATAACTTAACACATCTACCCCTACTAGAAAATTCTGCACTATGTTAGGTAGCATAGCAAATGTATTATTAGGTAGCTCTTAATAAAAATAAAATGGAAAAGTAAAAAATAAATAGATAGATAAATAAATAAATAATAAAAACAGGAAATGATATAGGCCAATTCAGCTGGGATAGGCTTTTACAAACAAGATGCTGGTCAAAAACCATGCCAAGGTGAATAAACTACTTCACTACAGCAGAGTATCAGCACCTATACCATTGAAATATTAATTGTGGCCTGATTTTTCTGGAACTCAGCAGCAAGGAACAGATAGCATATCGAAAAGTGAAATGTCAGTCTTAAGGCAGAGTTCCGTGAAATTTTGCTGTCGTATCGATCGATTGGGATTAAACCGAAGTTCGATTTCTGGTAACAATTTTCTGATTTAATAAATGGAGCTATAATGTCATGCCAGTTAAGCTGTTAGGGGCTGACTTCTGAGATATGCAAATAAATAAGTTGATAACTATAATAATGCTTTGTATTTGTAAGCGATAAGCCAGGAGGGACAAAGTTTATTCTCTCCATTCTGTGTTCTAGAGAGAAAATTCCGGTTCTGGCTAAAAACATTTCTGGTATTCTAAAATAGACTGGCAGAAGTTAGAGATCTTAAATTTGCAGTTTTGTTTTTGAAAGGGTGTGGTTTGAGATTTAACCTCTTGCTTAGCTGCAAGATTCAGGGTTGTTGAATTAAGAGGAATTTTAGCTTTATTGCAGATTATAAAGACATACATTTGCAGAAATTAACAAAATCATTACTTAGGTGGTTTCGAGTTTTTTTAATTACAAAAACATTTTTAAAGTTCTGTACCTCAACACAGTATGTGTTGTTTTTTCCCATTCAGTGAGTTAGAATACTGTAAGATGAGATGACTTGCTATAATTTTGACATTCAAGGTTTAACATGTGGACAAGGTATATGGTCTCTAAATTCCTTGTACTCAAAGATATTTACACATTTTAGAGAACATTGTCCTAAGTGCCCCAATAATCAAAATAAATGGAAATATCAGCAGGCAGTGACATCTGCCTACAGTCCATTGCTCTACCTTGGCTGTAGCTCATCTTTTTGTATTAAATAGCTTTGTAAATATTTTGATTGAATCACCTCATTTATTAATAATGTCTTAAACCTGAATCAGCATAGTGAAATGCAAGCAAAATATAAATTTTCTACATATTTTGGTAGTTGTTCAAAAGCATAATTTTTACTTTTGGGGTAAATGGAACTGATGATCACTAATGATAATGAGTCTTTTTGTTTAGGGCTTTTATGGAATATTTCAGATCTTGAAAATACAGAGAATAATGTAATGAAGACCAATGCAGCTATCATCCAGATTTAAGAAATCTTGGTTAGCCGAATTTGCTTTAGGCTTCTAAAGTTGGTGCTAATCTTTTATATTTTAATTTTTACTACAAATATATGTTTCTATAAACATGGGCTTTTAGGTATTAAAGATATTTGTTATGGTTATGATTTCCTTTCTCCCGGTATTAGAATTAGCAAATTCCACCCACTGAGTACTTTGGAAATGACTTGTTCCCATTCCTTTTCCAGGCTGGGCTGCCAAGCCAGCATTCTCCAGGAGGTTTCTGTCTTATTTTTCATCAGTAGGAGTTACTTCAGCAGTATTATTATTTTTTCATACTTTTCAGCTTTCCAACAATTTAGATGTTGAATATTAGCTAACTTTTAAATGAACCATAATGTAAGACTTTTATTTTTCCTTGATATGTTTATATTTAAGCTTCCATAAGCAGTTTCACATTTTTGCACTTAAAATGAGAATCCTGATGCATTTATTTGGGAAAAAATTCAACCATATTGAAGAAAACCTTCTTTACCTACAACAGGTGGTAGTTCTGTTAATCCATTGATGGCAGTTGTATAAGAGTATATAAGTATTAATTACCCTTTGACTTAATTATTTAGCCTCTGACTTACTGTGTGACCCAGACAAGCATACTTTTTTCCAAGTCATGAAATGAAAAGGTATTTTTAAAACATTTCTGATTCCTCTTTAGAATTTACGCAGATATTGTACTTTCCTGTTCTTATTGCCTTATTCCTTTGCCTAGATTTCTTTGTATCTTCGAAGAGACATTTCAGCCCATTTCTCAGGTTTATTTAAGTCAAAATTCAGGGCTTGCTTATAACTTGGCTTCTTGATTTTGCTTCTGCTCTAGTGTCAATCTGGGCCGCACTTTAAATCTTTGTCTCTCAGCTTACTCCCGAGGGACTTGTCAGAAAGATGGGGACTCACTCTTCTCAAACATAAGCTGAGAACTGCTTACTGCTTCAATTACCAAGTTATTACCAGCGTGGAGGTTTCACGGATTCCTGTTGAATGTTTCCTTTGTTAAGTTTAAGTATCTAGCAACCTTTAAAACTTGCTCCTTCTATAGAAACTATATTTGCAAGTATCTCTTCTTACACAAAACCACTTATTAAAATGGGGCAGTTTTTCTTTAGAGAGAACAAAATACACCATGACATTATTAAAAAAATTATATAGATAGGAAATTTACAAAATCTCAAAAACAAAAATTGAAGTGCTTTTTACAATTGAGATTATAATTTACATACCACAAAATTCACCCTTTTAAAGTGTATAGTTCAGCGGCTTTTAGGACACTCACAAAGTTACGCATTCATTCTCACCATCTGATTTTCTCAGAACATTTCACTAACCCCAAATAAACGCTATGCCTGTTAAGTAAGCATTCCCTTCCCCCCTAGTACCTGGGAATCACTAATTTCCTTTCTTTCTCTGTAGATTTGCCTATTCTAGATATTTCATATAAATAGAATCATACAATAAGTAGACTTTAGTGTCAAATCTTTTTACTTAGCATAATGTTTTCAGGATTCATTCATGTTGCACGAATCAGTATGTCACTTAATGACAGGAATCCATGCTGAGAAAGATGTGTCATTAGGCAATTTCGTCACTGTGCAAATGTGATAGACTGAAATCACGCAAACCTAATTAATATAGGGTCTATTACATTCCTAGGCTGTATGGGATAGCCCACAGGGACCACCATCACATATTCTGTCCTTCATTGACTGACAACATTGCTAAATGATGTGTGACTATTTCATTCCTTTTTATGATTGAATGATACTCTTTTCTGTGTTTTGCTTATCCATTGATCTACTGATAGACATTCTGGATTGTTTTCATTTTTTGGCTGTTAGCAACATTTCTTTTTTTTTTTTAAGGATTTATTTATACATACAAGCTGGGGTACAGGCCAGAGGCGTGGGGCAGCGAGAGGGTTCACCAGAGACAGAGTGGGGAGCAGAGCAGGCAGATGAGAAGTACACTGCTGAGGGGAGCAGCGGGCGAGGCAGGAGAGGTTTGTCGCAGCGTGTGGGGTTCTCCCAGGCTGGGCGTCGAACTCGCGTCACGCGTTGCCGACAGCTCCACAGCGCAGCGCTCAACCGCTGCGCCACCAGGGAGGCCCTGTTAACAGCATTTCTTAAGAAAATGTTGCTGTGAGCAAATGTGTGTTTTGTACAGACATACGTTTTCAGTTCTGGGTATAGACCCAAGAATGAAATTGCCGGGTTATATGATAATTCTGTGCTTAACCTTTTGAGAAGTTGTCAGACTGCTTCCAAAGCAGCTATACTATTTTACTCTCCTACCATCAATGTATGAGAGTTTCCATATTCTATAATCTCACCAACACTTGGGGTTGTCTGTCATCAATTATCACTTTACTAGTGGGTATAAAGTGATAACTCATTGTAGTTTTAATTTTACATTTCCCTAATGACTAAAAGACATTTGAGTGTACTTTCATGTACTGAATCACCATTTGTGTATCTTCTTTTGAAAAATGTCTGTTCAAATCATTTTCCCAAATTTTTAATTGGCTTATTTTGAATGGTTTTATCGCAAGTAGTATAATTGCTTTTGGGCGCAAAATTTTGGTAGGAATGAATGATACCTTATGAGTAAAATATGCATAGAGAATTGACATGATCACATAACACACAAAAACAGCACAACTGGTTACATAATTATTCACCCACATGTAGTTTTGAAAGGTTGCCAAATTAATTTGCAGCTAAAGTGTCAGACTGTAAAGCATTGTTAATATTAGGGATGTTTTACATGATATCAGTAAAGTTTGTAGATTTGGTAGGTTTATTTTATTTTGAAGTTTCTTCCTCTAATAAAAAAAATGAGTAGGATTTTTATTTTCACTATTTTTTTTTAAACCTGAATTAGCTTAGCACTGTATCATTTGAAATAGGAACTTGAGAGAAAATACAGATCATTGTGTTGGATGGCATATAGTACATATATATCATTTCTGTTAGTTCTCCTTCACTTGCCTATGGAATGTAGACATCAAAAGTAGTCATTGACTCATTTGCTGTCTGCTCACTAGTGTGTCCTTCGAAAAACTATTTTGAGTTGGAAAGTAGGTTGTTTTGAAAAGTTGAGATAAGATTTAAGTCTTGATGATTGGCTTCTTCTACTTTCCTTCCTTCCTCTCTCCCTCCCCACCTGCCTTTTTTTTTCCTTCCATCTATTACTCAGCTTTTTGTCCTCAATTACTTTTTCTATTATTTGTTAATATATTTTTCTCAAATGCTCCCTAGTTTCCACAGCTATTCTGAGAATTCTTGACTTTTTGACTTTTTCCTTTTTGTGTATAAACAGATTGTTCTTCCGTGGTGTGTATCTCTTTCATTACACTGGTCAACAAATTTTTACAAAAGTCATGTTACTGAAATAAAATTAATTATTTCCTATCAATTTGTATGTGCTCAACACGAATATGACAGTCAAATTCTAATTTTGGCTCTAGTTTTTTGTGTAATCTGCAATAAATTGATGTTTACATCACAAAATGCATGCCAGTAGTAACAGGCTTATGGTTAATACCTGTAAAAAATCCAAGTCAGACTACTTCTTAGATTTCTTCGCTTGTCTCTTATACAGCTGTTCAAAAATAGAATAGGTGGAAGACGGTTTCCATTGTGCAAAAGCACAGCCTTAAGACTCAGTTTCGGAGTCTAGAAATAGTTTCCATTCTTGTGGGTAATGAGTGATTTCTAAGGCATTCATGAGGCCCTCAATATCGGAACAGAATACCAGAGTACTTTCCTTTCTGAAGAAAGGCTCCAGTTGCTGGTGGTGCTTTCGATAGAAAGTCACTGTGACATCTTCTACTAGAAGGTTCCATTGTTGGAGTCTTGATCCTAGCAATTCTGCCTTGTTCTTGGATAAGTCCAAATCACGAACCAGGTCATTTAGTTCTTCCTGTGTTAGTCTGTGTGGGGTTGATGATGTACCACAGTGAAAATCTGGATCACTGCATGCTGATGGAGCAGGAGAAGAACAGGTTGGCTCACCCTTGTCCTCATCAGATGAATCAAGAGAATATTATGCTGGGGCCTCCCTGGTGGCTCAGTGGTTAAGCACTGCACTGTGGAGCTGTCATCTGCGGCAACGTGGGTTCAGTGCTCGTCCAAGGAGATTCCCACATGGCGCGGCATACTTCTCCTGCCTCACCTGCTGCTCCCCTCAGTGGTGTATTTCTGTTGATCTGCCTGTTCTTCTCCCCACTCTGTCTCTGGTGAACCCTCTCGCAGGCCCCTGGCCTCTGGCTTATACCCCAGCTTAAAAAAAAAAAAAAGAGAATATTATGCTGGAGGTTCTGGAATAGTAAGTCCCTCACCGTGTGGAACTGGTCTCAGTGTAGATGGAATGTTTGGGTAGACTCTTCTCGACTTCTTTTGCTTCATTATTCCACTGGAAGGAGGAGGAACTAAGCAGAAGGAACAGTCTTTTCTATGGTTGCTTGGCTCTTTCCACACCATGGGGACTGCAAATGGCATTGATGGTCTTTTGCCATTTCACCACTGTGAAAGCTGTGTTGTACATGTAGCACAGCATATATGCAGGGCCCAAGGCTTGTCTTAGTCACCAACCTTGCATCCGAAGTCAAGATGATAAGCCTTCTTCACTTGGGAAGTGATACTTTTCTTCTGGTTGGCAAATGTCACTTCCCCACAAATAGAGCAGAAATTGTCTACACTATTAACGCATTTTCGAGGCATTACTGTTTTGTATTGTACCTAAATGGATAAAAGAATAACAGTTCTGTGTAACAGTAGCTTAAACTGTCTCACACAAAGTCTGAAATATTTTCAGTGCTCAGCCTTTCCGACATGGCTTTATGGAGTGCACTACTGACATCAGCTTACTTCAGCAGCCGCCTGGTAGTAGTATTTCATTGCATCAGAAAATGATACAATCGGGCCTCCCTGGTGGCGCAGCCGTTAAGCACTGCTCTGTGGAGCTGTTGGCAGCTGCGGTGTGGCGCGAGTTAGACGCCCGGCCGGGGAGATTCCCACATGGCGAGGCAGACTTCTCCTGCCTCGCCCGCTGTTCCCTTCAGCAGTGTATTTGCGATGATCTGCCTGTGCTGCTCCCCACTCTGTCTCTGGTGAACTCTCTCGCCTCCCCACGCCTCTGGCCTGTATGCCAGCTTGTATGAATAAATAAATAAATCTTTAAAAAAAAATGATACAATCAACTCTGGATGGTGTGTGCATGATGGTATTATGCAATGCGATGCAATATTACATCATTCTAGGCTGATTTAGGATGTTGTTGCCTTCCTACTGGATAAATTTACATGGTGAAACATAAAATGAAATATGAAATAGCTTCAAAACAAGAGCTAATAAATTTCAGAACTATATTCATGTTCAGCACACCAAGATACTATAGATCAGGGCCTTTTTAAGTCAGGAACGATCTCAGTGTTGACCAGTGTTACTTGGCTTCTCATTCTGTCCTTCTGTTGTTACAGTTTGTATCTTTAACTTGAAGTGCCTGATCCCATATCACCACATAATATTTCTTCTAGCAGTTACCGGAATGTTAACTAGTTCTAGTTAGGCACTAGTGACAAAATAGGTAATATATATATATATTTTTTAAAGATTTTTTATTTATGCATACAAGCTGGGGTGTAGGCCAGAGGTGTGGGGTGGTGAGAGGATTCACCACAGACAGAGTGGGGAGCAGAACAGGCAGATCGACTGAAGTACACTGCTGAGGGGACCAGCGGGTGAGGCAAAAGAGGTCTGCAGTGCCATGTGGTAATCTCCCTTGCCGAGTATGAAACTCGCGCTGCAGTGGCTCTGGATAGCTTCATAGTTCTACATTTAACCTGTTGCGCCACCAGGGAGGCCAGTAATATATAATATTATAGAGACTATCAATGTGACAGGATGGAAAGAAAGTTACATTTTGTCTTTGAGATGGTGTTTGGAGAGTCTACTATGTGAAAAGATTCTTGTTTTTTCTGTTAGTATCAATATTTTAAACTTTTTAAAGCCTCTAACATTAAAAAAACTACAAATCATAATTTTTATCAAAGTTAAGTATTGTTCTTAAACTCTTAAAATTATTGGCATCTTAATAAAACGAAGAGAATTTGGAATTATGTTCTACTCTGAGAATTTGTACAGTTAAAATTAGGAGATAGAGAAGTTAACAGATCATCTGAAAGTTGTTAACCTTTCATCATAGTTCTGGGAAGTATTTCTAAAATATCAGTAAAATTCATTGTCTACTGTTTGAAATTTTTTTCTTATCGGTTGTCTTACAGATGAATGTGTGTGAATGTTAAAAAGTAAAATAATAAAGTGAGTAGTTGCACATTATTCAGAGCCTTTTGTTCTGAGCTAACTACATCAATTCTACTTGCTTTTAAGAATTGAAATATTGGAGGATTTGCTGTGGCTATCCTGATTTTGGAAATATATTAAAAGTGTTTATGGTTCAAGGTTAACATTTTTTCTTAATATGATGTTATCTATTCCTAGGAAGATTTCTTTTCTTCATTTGCACACTGTACTTATAATGACTAAACTACCTGGTCCGTGGTAGATATGCTGGTATTTTTTTCAATGAGGATCTTGCCTAATGAGATCTCTGGTGTATTACCTGTGATAAATATGGTGACAACTGACCTTTATACCAAATGGTACTTTAAAAAGCCACGAAACTGTTCTTTGAATTGTTGTTACAGGTACATGCAGCAGAAATAGAAGATTGCTTGGTTCTGTAAATACTGAAAACCGCTGGGTACTGGTAGAGTCCCTTGTGGACCTGTTAGAATGGTAGAAGGAAATGCTTACTGTATGAAAAGTTCTGCAAGTAGTAATCAGAGTATGTTCTAAAATAACATTGCATTTACCATCCAGGCAAGTATACTCATTTCTCACTTCAGTATACATCACCCAATTGTCCCCAGGTGCCAGATCGTTAAAAAAGAAAAGTGTCATTTGAGTAGGTCATTTCCACACGTCCATGACTTAGCATTGTTCTGTAATAAAGAAACTGAAAGCCTGACCATGACCTAAAAGGCCTTGTGTGACCTACCTTCTGTAAACAGAGATTCCAAACTGGCAACCTGATCTATGCACAACTCCAGATTTCCAGCTTCTCTTAAAATAATAGTTACTGTTTATTGAGTACATACTGCGTGGCAGGAACAAGCCTAGGCATTTTAAATGAATTAACTCAATCCTCACAGCAAATCTGTGAGTCAGGTAATGTTGTCTCTTTTATAGAAGAGGACATAGAAAGGTAGGACATAAAGGTGTGTCCTTTAAAGCCACACATTTAGGAAATGACAGCATTGGACTATGAGTCCAGGCCCTTACTCCGAGACCCCATGTTCTTACCCGCTTGCTATGCTGCCTGAGTAAGCTCTCAGTGTACCCTGAAACATCATAATTTCACTTTTATTTATAGGTTATTTGATTGAAGTGTTTCTCCCCCATATGACTAGCTCTGTGAAGGAAGAACCTTGTCTTTCTCATCTTTAGCTCCCATTACAGGTAGCTGACATGTACTAGGTAGTCACAATATATTTGTTGATAAGTAAATGCAGGTGATTTGATGTCACTTTTCTCTGAACTTAAACATGAGAATAGACCCTTTTATAAGCAAAAACATTTAGTCCATTCATTATCATCTGTAAAATGAGGGAATTACATTGAAATTTCTATAAAGCATGTTGGATTCTAATACAGAAAAAATTCATAGCTCATAATGGCCAAATACTTGTAGTTTTGTTTTGAGATCATGAATATGAGAGTAAGTATTAATTACCGTACGTTCAATAATACCCATGTATAGTGTCAATAATTAAAGTACATTGCACATATAATCTAATTAAGGTTATGGTACTTGTGAATTGTTAATTATTTACAGTTTCTGAACAGCATTCATATTTTGTAACAGAATATGCACACTGGATTTTTTTATTTCCAATTAAATATATAATCATTAATCATGAAGTTCAAGCTAAAAGAATTATAAAAATGGAATTTGATAAGGAAAATTGGGTTTATAACATTCAATTTATAATTTTAGGAAGATTATTTTAGAGATACTTGGCAGCTCAATTTTAAATTATTACGTTTGTGATAGGCTATAATTAAACCAGTTTCTTCATATTTGAATATATGTAGATATATAAAAAGAAAATTTTGTTATATTAAGTTATATGAAGTATGGCTACAATATTAATTGTGTCATAAAAAGTAGATTTTTTTTCCTTTGAGACTATTAAAGTTATAAATCATGGTGAAGTCAAGAAATTTAAACAGTCGGTGACTGAATATTTTCCACTGTATCAAATCAAATGGGTTTAGGCCGAAGTTACTAATGCAGTGACAGTGTAGAACTGATTTTTAGGTAAAATGAAGACTTAAAAAAAATGTTCTTAGTGCAGGTGGCATCCTATGACCTGTAGATATCATATAGTTATTATTTTTTTTTGAGGAGTGTTTCAGCTCTTTGAGCTTTGTGGGGGTGGGGAGTTAGAAAAAAGAGACTCATTTTTTAATCCAGCTCTTCTTGACTAAAACATGGGGCAGGGAATTAATTACATAATGGAAAATAAGTTAATGTTTGCTACATGCGAACATATGGGAATTGGGGAAGGTGTAGAAAGATACTTAAAAAATGTAACTTTTGGGCCTCCCTGGTGGCAAAATGGGTTAAGCAGCACTTTGAAGCTATCCAGAGCCACTGCGCACTAGTTAGATACCCAGCCAGGGAGATTCCCATATGGAACTGCAGACCTCTCCTGCCTCACCCACTGCTCCCCTCAACAGTGTACTTCAGTCGATCTGCCTGTTCTGCTCCCCACTCTGTCTCTGCTGAACCCTCTCGCCGCCCCACACCTCTGGCCTACACCCCAGTTGTATGCATAAATAAATAAATCTTTAAAAAAAAAGATATAACTTTGCGGATCATCAGCAGCACACCAGTGTCATGTATCAAATATAATGGTGACTGAAAGGCTTTCTTTCTTTCATGGTATGGTCCATATTAAGCTTGAAGAGCTTATGACTGGATCACAGACAGTATAATGTGTAAAGCCAGTGGTAGTAGAATAAAACTGTTTGGGCATTGATGATTTTAGTTATAGTTATGTATGCAAAGAATGGAAATGGTGAGAAATATCTTCCCTGTAACCTGCATATACCTTCATAGTCTTGTACCTGTTTCCAGCCCTTTTTTTTTTTTTAAGAATTTTTATTTATTTATGTATACAAGCTGGGGTACAGGCCAGAGGCGCGGGGCGGCGAGTGGGTTCACCAGAGACAGAGTGGGGAGCAGAACAGGCAGATCAGAGATACACTGCTGAAGAGAGCAGCGGGCGAGGCAGGAGAGGTCTGCAGCACCATGTGGGATTCTTCCCGGCTGGGCGTCAAACCGGCATCGCCCACGGCCAGCAGCTCCACAGTGCAGCGCCCAACCGCTGCACCACCGGGGAGGCCCTGTTTCCCGCCTTTTTAGATATTCCTTATGAAATGTCACATCAACATCCGTATGCATGGTATATCTATAAAAAAGGGTGGGACACAAAAGTGGACCAGAACCTGGAGTTTATCACATGATGATTCAGCCTGTAGTAGTGATTTCAGCACTAGCCTGTCAGCTCTGCATGATAGCTAAAAGCAATTGCAAGTGATGTATTGGAGCCCAAGGACATAAATAATTACAATAACATTTAAAACAATCTCTTTAACTGGAACAAAGCTTTTTTAAATGTGCAATTTTATAAAGCAAGCCATGGCTTGTATATTTTCTCACTTACCAGTTGTCTTCACCATGATCTTTGGGAGTATTTATATTAATATCATACACATTTTACATACTGGGAAACAGACCAACAGAAATCTGTGACTTGCCTAGGATCTTGTGTAGTGAGTAATAGAAGCAGTATCCAAACTCCAGTTTTCTGATATAAAAAGGAAATGCCTTTTTGTCCATGCTGTTGCTGAGTTAATGTGGGAGATGTCATGTGTGGAAAGCACCCATGAGTTTAGAGTTTTGGTTTGTTTGGGTGTAGTGTTCAGTGGTTCAAGTTAAAATTAGATAGACTTGTGTGAATGTTAGACAAGTTTCTGCAAATATTATTTATTCCACACTTCTTTTCTTTGTACCCTTTTGTTAAGTAAACACCTTATTCTATACCATAGCCAGGCACAGTCCTGGCTCATGAGGGACTTAATGATTTTGAATGGGTGAATGAGTGAAAATAAAACAAATTTGGCAGGTGTTTGTATCTTGAAGGAGAAGTTCCATTGGGAGTAAATATGGTGATAAAATATAATGTAAAACAAGCTTAGTAGAAAACTTCTGAGATGTTCCTAAGTCAAAAATGAGTGTGTTGATTTGTTTATTCAGTAGTGAAATTACGTCTTAATTCACTCCACAGGATCAGACCATATTTTAGGGAGCTCCTCCAATTTGTTTTTTAACTTCTTCCCTCTATACCCACAACTTTATCATTGCCACTTACTAAATTATTTCTGACCACTATCGTCATGATCCTACAGTCGATTTCTGTATATATCCACAAATAAAGTTTTACATTCTTGTGAAACCAAATTATAAATATATTTGTGATGGAGCCATAATAGGCAGGTAGGGGATTTTTTTTTTTTAATGCATAATAGCTTAGTTTAACAAACATTAGTTGAGCCTGCTGTGGTCTAGGAGTATCTTCTTTAGCACTCGCTAGCACACATTATCCCTGCTGGAATTCCTTCACCTTCTGCTCCTCATCACATTGTTCATTTCCCTCAGAAATGACTCTTCCTTCTCGATTTTTTGAAAGAGTTTGTGTAATATAGGGACTATTTCATTTTTGAATGTTTGGTAGAATTCATTTGTGAAACCATCTGGTCCTGGGCTTTTGTTTTTGGGGAGGTTTTTAATTACTGTTTCAATTTCACTACTTGTGATTGGTCTGTTTAGGTGTTCTATATCTTTGTCTAGTTTTGGGTGATTGTATAGTTTTAGGAAAGTGTCCATATCTTCTAGGTTGTTATACTTGTTTCCGTATAGCTGTTTATAGTAATCTCTGATTATTTTTTTTATTTTTGCTGTGTCCGTTGTGATTTCTCCTTTTTCATTTATGATCCTATTTATTTGTGTTTTCTCTCGTTTTTTCTTTGTAAGCCTGGCTAGTGGTTTGTCTATTTTGTTTATTTTTTCAAAGAACC
>PVIJ01016275.1:0-33272 GCA_004024925.1 Scalopus aquaticus
GGCGAGAGGGTTCACCAGAGCCAGAGAGGGGAGCAGAACAGGCAGATCAGAAACACACTGCTGAGGGAAGCAGCGGGCGAGGCAGGAGAGGTCTGCCACTCCATGTGGGATTCTCCCTGGCCGGGCGTCGAACTCGCGTCGCCGCTGCCGACAGCTCCACAGCGCAGTGCTTAACCGCTGCGCCACCAGGGAGGCCCAAATTTAATGTTGTCTTTTAACCATTTATACAACTTACAAAAGCTGGTATGTGAGCATTTGTACTACAGTTCTAAAAATTACACTTGCAACAATAAACAGTAATACATTTTTCTAATATTCAATAATAAAGTCAAAGTGTTATTACTTGTAAATTTCTAAGGTTAAATTTTAATTAATAAAAATGATGCAGTGGTATTAAGAAATTGAATGACAGCATCCTGCATATCTGAATGCCCTTCTTTCCTTCTTTCCTCTCAATGATTTTCTATTGTTTTTTGAGTAAATTGGGGGGGGGGATGTGCTGTGTCTTCTGTAGTTTTTAGGAGGAGGAACTCTGTACACCATGTCTAATATTAAATTGTATTCTCTACTTTGCACTCAATTTCATGAGAATTTGAATATTGATAACTTTGTCAAAGAGTAATTCCAGTAAAATTGAAGATATTCTTTGCAGTTTTTTTTTTCTTTTCATTTTTGGAGTGGAGAGGGAATAGAATTCAGCATAGCTGTTTTATTTTTCTCCTTTAGAACTTATGAATCACTTAATGCAGTTGGCCATAACTTAGTCATCAGTTTTTATTCTATTTTAAATCACTAAAATCTTCAAAAGGAGTCAACATGAATATTTAGTTAAACTATGTTAAAGCTACTGTTACTTTCCTATTCTTAATGTAATGTTAATAAAATGCAAGTCAATAAATATGGATGAGGCAGAAAATTTTAGTTTTTAGCAATTTCAATAAATTTACATGTTATTTGAGTCTCTTAGTTTATGAGTATATCTCAATATATATTTTCTTTAGGCTTTAAAATGATAAACATGTATGTATTATATATGCAGATATAAATATGCCTATGTAGAAAATATACATTAATAACATTCTTCTGAATATTTCATTTCTTTGTTTTAATTTTTTGGTATGTTTATATTTTTCTTTTTTCAGTAATATATAATATAACATAATATAAAATTAATTTCACTACACCTTTTCTCAGGAACACAACAGTAATGAAAGAAGAACTTTAAGAGTTATTCACTAAGCCATTGTATATTTTAAAATTTCCTTTTATTATTTCATCAAATGTTTATTGAGTACCCTTGAATGCAAAGTACTGTGCTAAGCACATAAGGCTATGAAGATAAATTAATCACTATCCCAAACCTCAAAGATTTCTGTTTAATAGGCAGAGTTAGAAACAAAATCGCTGCAATAAAATGTGATGTGCAAAGTGGTATGAAAACACATAGGACAGAGTGATTTATTATGTTATGGACAGGGCAGAGAATTTTTATTATGTTATGGACAAGGCAAACAACACTGAGATGAAATATGAGGGATGAACAGGAGGTAAACAGGTAAAGGTGAGGTGCACAGAACTAAAGGTGAAAGACACAGGAGTTGGAAAGTGAGTCATATATTAGGGACATACTAATGTGGCTGGAAGTCAGTAATGGAATATTTGCTCAGAGATTGTCAAAGATCTTGCCTGCTAGGCTATACCCTGCGAATAGTAAATTCCAATACAAATTTACTCATATTCTCTATCTTCACAGGATTTTCTTCACTTAAATCTATTGTTTCAAGATCTGTTAATCTTTATATATGACTTGAAAATCGATCCCCTCTAAAAGATAAAACATAATTTCCATTTTATTAACTTTGTCCTACCAACTTTGTATTTCATTGCTTTAATGACAAAGAGCCTTGTATTTGTAATTTATGTAATGTGTAAACTCACTATTCTCAACTGATATATAAACCGAGGAAAAATTGCTTGTTCATTCAATACAATTGCCACTCAATAACTATCTCTAAAATGAAGTGATTCTCACAATTCAAATGCCATGGTCAATGAACTTTGCAGAGGCGCACAGGCCAAGTGACCACATTGTAACACTGAAGCTCAGACTATTGTCCTCAGAGGCACTAGCTCAGAGTTTGTCCCAGTTTAAATGCTGCCTTTTTATGTCTCAGCTTGTTTTCTTTTAACTGTCTTTTTTCTCCATGGTTTCTTTGTTCCGGTTTGCTTTTAGTGAGACTATTTCTGGCTACTGCTCTGAGGTGCATTTACTGTGGAACTAATGAAGCTTAAGCTTCCAAGTCTCAGTTTATTTCTAGGTCCAGAAGGGAGTTCCATGTGTATTCTCAAGGTCATTTATTTTTGTAAAATTTGCAGAGCAAAGATGATCGTGGAAATCTGTTAAGACTGCTTCTTAATACTCTTACTTCACCCATCACACTTTCTCTAATTCCATGTGAGACTGCTGAAATTGAAGATTGATTTACTTTGAATTTTGTGTCACACGTATTTATGCAGTACAAAGTCTCTCCTATTTTTAGTTGTATTATTGCTAAAATCCAAGAATAAGAATAGCTTCCAGGAATGCTCCTAGAAATCGCTGTTCCAAAGCTCCCTGGATGTTGTGAAGTGAAGGTTAAGGATGAGATAGCATATAGAACTTGACCATGTCCTTCAGGATCCAGCTCTGAAGCATATGATTACTGACTAATGAGGGCTGTGTAAAGAAAGGGTATTTAAGAGCAGTCACTTTGTAAAGAAAATTTAAAAACATTGAAATCCTAGCAAAAGTGTGAAAACTAATCTAAACAGGTATTTTCTAATATCAGTGACAAAAGTGTACATATTAGTGAAGACTCTAGAAACATTTGTTTTCCCTTTATTATAATAATGAAGTATATCCTCTTAAAATATCAACACATTGTGCGCATCTTCACAGCTGTATCATACCCCTCTGTTAATCACAAAATGCTTGTAACAATTATATTTAAGAACATATGATTATGATGTATTCCACATTGAACTTTAGCTACATTTGAAAAATTACAGTTAATGGAATGCCCTGGAATAGGAAACTCTACCTCTCTATCCAACTATCTATCTATCTATCTAAAAATATTAAAACACTAATTCAAAAACATACATGAAAACTATGTTTATTGCAGCACTATTCACAATAGTCAAGACATTGAAATAACTTAAAATATCCACTGACAGATTATTGGATAAAAGGGTGGTGTATATACTCAATACAATACTAGAATATTTAAAAATTTAAAATATTGACAAGTGTCATAACATGCATGGAACCCGAGGTGACTATGCTAAGTGAAATAAGTCAGAAAGTGAAAAGTAAATACTTGATTGTTTCATTCATGTGGAGTATAAATAAACAAAGCAAATGAACTCATAAAACATAACAAAAATAACTATTTGATTCTGAGAAAAATATGATGGTTACCATAGGGTAAGGGGATGGGGGGTTGGAGGAACTAGTAAGGGTATTAACTGGATAACGGTCAGTGGTACTAGAACTTTGATGTGGGTGTAGTGTAATTAATGTGTGTGTGTGTGTGTGTGTGTGTGTGTGTGTGTGTGTGTGTATCTATGTATATATATAGCGCAAGGTGTAAAGCTGTATTCCTGAAACTTATTTAGTATGGTAAATCAGTGGCAAATCAATAAAAACAATTGTAGTGTTCCTCCTTCCAAAAAGATACAGAAAGAGCATTGCCTATTTTTCATATCATTATTTTATGCACTAAATTCAAAATATTAATATTTTCAAATATAGATGTATTGATTTATTATTACAGTTTTATTTTTTTATTATTTGATCGTGATGTTTGTATTAAGATAACATTGGTTTACAACACTGTATGTACAGAAACATAGGTTTCCACTTCCTCATAGATCTGCCACCCCACACCCACCAGGTCTTTTAACTTGAAATTAGTATTGTTAAAACAAGGCAACATTGGATCAAATTAATCAGCAGCAAATAATATCCATGGAAATATCCTTGCTTCACAAATGATTTATTTGCTTTTACCAATAAATAAAGTAGGATGGATAATATGCATTATTTGCAAGAGAATGCTGAGAATATTTGTCAAAGATATCATACTTGACAATAAATCTTTCTCATGTGTTTAGTCAAACTGCCGTATGACTGGATTAAATCCATGTTAGTAAAGTATTAAACTGCAGTTGAATAATTATCACTGTTTTCTAGTGTAAAGTGACTATGCATAATTTTTAATTGAGATGTTTTAACAGTAAGAGAATCTTGTGAGTAGCATTGGAAACATGCATGTGGACAAGTGAATCACACCTAAATTGGAGGGCATAAAGAGGGATGAAAGGACATACATTTCACGTAGTCTTGATCTCTTAAAATTTTATAAATAGATGCTTACCCTGAGTCAAACTTAGACTAGAGCATACTAGTAACTCCTGATTACATAGATTTAGAAAGACTTCTCATATTTTTACTATCTAATTTCTTCAAATTTAGAATATGAAGATTCATTAAAAACACTTAGAGGAACATATAAAATAAAATCTATTCATGTTAGGTATTTTGTCTAAGTGATATAGTATCTGAGTACTCTTGAGAATTATATTATTTAATTTACTGGTCAAAATACAACAAAGACAAATACAAGACAATAAATGTCCCTTGCAATATTACTAAAGATTGTATTGCTCTAATGGAAACTCAGGAATATCCACGATGATGCTGACTCATATGGCAAATAAAAAGTGACTATGCATGGCAGTACAAATTTTCCTCTGCAGTCTAAGATGTCTTTTAAGAGTAAAGAAGAAAGAGTTCTGGGTTCCATTTCTGTTTTCCAGTATCATACTAAGAGTTTAAATCCTGTGTACATTTGGGTTTCAAATATCTAGAAAAAATATTTATAATTGAGGCAACATTGGTTTATAGCACTATATATTATTTAAGGACATTAAGTTCACAATTATTCAGATATATGTTACCACAACACACCCACCACCAAGCCATCCATGCCAAACACCTAGAAAATTTAAGAATTAACTTATAAAATCAATAGATATTTTAAAGATTCACGGCAGTACAGATTGGATACAAACATGCCCATGTTAAAAAAATGGCTTTATTCGTGTAATAAACATTATTTTGAGAAATTAAAGAATCAAAAGTAAGAATGGCATAACTCTATTCAATGTCTGAGAAATATGTTTTTGTGGTGCTCTTGTAACATATGTCTCATGACATTTTCTAGTAACAACAGTAAACACTTATCTTCCAGAAAGACTCAGCAGCTGTAACAAAATAAATTATCTCCACCTTTTTCCAATAGCACAGTTCTTTGACAGCTCTACAATTTGGGTCATGCTGAAGCATATACACTAGCAAGTTAGTGGATTGGTGTCACTATGAAACTCTTATTTCTAGAATTCCAGTTGGAAAGAAGTTCTTTAAAATAGAGTTTTAACATAGGAATTTGTTTTAAAGACATTCAATAAAATGCTGCAAATGTCTTCTTGGAATTTAGTCCTCTTTGTCATCTGCAGTTTATAGTGTATATTTCCTCTCTGGAAGGCATTTGATGATCTTGTTCACGTTCTTGTTTTAGTTTATGTGTTCATTCCCCATATTTCACCTCAGAGCTGGTAAATTTTTGTGCATCTTGTCTTCTGTCTTAACAAATAAATAAATGAGGATACATAGACCTGGAGTATACAATAGCTATTGTTTGTTTTTTAAGATTTATTTATTTATGCATACAAGCTGGGTACAGACCAGAGGCATGGGGAGAGGGGTCACCAGAGACAGAGTGGGGAGCAGAACAGGCAAATCAGAAATACACTGCTGAGGGGAGGAGCGGGCGAGGCAGGAGAGGTCTGCCGCACCATGTGGGACTCCCCCCGGCTGGGCGTGGAACCGACATCGCCCATGGCCAACGGCTGCACAGCGCAGCACAGCGCCCAACCACTGCGCCACCGGGGAGGCCCCTCAGAGAATAAGTATTTTATGCAACTCTATAGTTAACTTTTATAATCAATATTAGAAAAGAGATATCTGTGAATCTGTGTCACATGCTCCTTTTTTCTTCCTGTTTTTGCCATTTATACAATTGATTTTATTTATTTATTTATTTTTATTTTTTTTTTTTTTAAGATTTATTTTTTATTTATATATACAAGCTGGGGTACAGGCCAGAGGAGTGGGGCGGCGAGAGGGTTCACCAGAGACAGAGCGGGGAGCAGAACAGGCAGATCAGAAATACACTGCTGAGGGGAGCAGCGGGCGAGGCAGGAGAGGTCTGCCGTGCCATGTGGGATTCTCCCTGGCCGGGCGTCAAACTCGCGTCACCGCTGCCGACAGCTCCACAGCGCAGCGCTTAACCACTGCGCCACCGGGGAGGCCCTGATTTTATTTATTGCTAGTCATTTCCCAATTAGCCCGGACACAGTCCGTTTGATAGAATACAGCACCAGGCACATAAGAGCTAGTAGAAACATAAATGTAGATCAGAACAAACTTCAGCTATGTTACACAGAATTTATTTTTTTTTTAAGATTTTTTATTTTATTTATACATACAAGCTGGGGTACAGGCCAGAGGCGTGGGGCGGCGAGAGGGTTCACCAGAGACAGAGCTGGGAGCAGAACAGGCAGATCAGAAATGCACTGCTGAGGGGAGCAGCGGGTGAGGCAGAAAAGGTCTTCCCCACCATGTGGGAATCTCCCCGGAGGGGCATCGAACTCCTGTTGCTGCTGCCCACAGCTCCACAGCACAGCGCCTAACTGCTGTGCCACCGGGGAGGCCCTACTATAGCTATTGTTATCATAGCAGCACACACAGACATGGAATCTTTTCTTTCAAATTTTTATTGATGAATCTTTTGGTTGGGTAGCTGACATCACAAATAAAGTGAGCAGGAATCTAGTTGTTGTAATAATTGACCTGTCATATTATTTTAATTATATTTTGTTCCAAATGTTTCCAATATGACCAGAGAATTACAGATGCTTGAACTTGCACTTTTAATTAGGTATTGTTTATACAAATGAGTAAAAGTTCAGAGGAACTAAACAGGATAAAATCATCTTTGTATACTGCCTTCCCTTAAGAGCATAAATGAAAGATATTGGCATTGGCTATCCAATAATTCAGGTTTCCTTGAAATCCAAAGGAATGTGTAGGTGAAGAAAGACTGTGCTCTTGAGGCAGAATTCATAAAGCAATATATGAACTTTACTAAATCTGATATTCAGATTGTGGGTCATTGTTTTCCTTTGAATGATAAGAAAGAAGAATCAGGGTGTTAATTGAGAGGCCCATAGATAGTATGCAAATAGAGACAATGTGTATCCTTGAAGAAACTCACCTTAGAGAAAACTGAAAGATATGAGGAAAATAGAATGTACAAAAATAAGGTTGTGTGTGTGTATGTGTTTGTGCATGTGCATGTGAGATTTTCATAAATGTGAAACTCTTACATGAAATGAAAACTCCCAATTTGAACTGCTGGGAAACACCCAGTAAAGAAGAGAAGGGAAAACAAATACAATTAATAAAGGAAATAATGGAATGACAAAATACAGATAAAAAGAATAGGAAAGGAGATAAATAAACAAGATGGGCACTTTTAATTTCTTTTATTATTTTTAACTTTTAAGATTGATTTGATTGTTATTTCATTACCAATGGTTTACATTCTTGTTAGGGTTTTGAAGTAGAATATTTCCCTGCATAGGCGCAGTCACTGTAATGCATCCATAGTCCTCCACAGAAGCTATAATAGTCCTCCACATTTTCCATTGTGCTTTTCCTGAACCCTATTCTCACCCATCTCACTCCCACTTCTTTTCTGGATGCCTAAGTTCTATGGTCATCTTTCAAGGGTTGATTTTAAAGTTTGCCCTTTTCTGAAACTTTGTTCTGTTTCTCTATTCCACACAAAATAACACCATCCAGTGTGTGTATTTTTCCTTCTGCTTTATTTCAATTAACATAATTCCTTCTAGCTCCATCCATGTTATTGCAAATGGCATGATTCTATCTTTTTGATTGCTGAGTAGTATTCCATTGTATTTACATACCAAAATTTCTTGATACATTCATCTGGGTATGGAAACAAAATGGGAACTTTTACAAGAGGATAAATATTTGAGCAGAGATAGCCCATCCCTAGAAGTGTGTTTGTTAGGGCAAACCTAAAACCCCGGCCCTTGAATAACATCATTGTTACCTTCTTTTACATTTCTTGGGAATATCCTAACAAAGAGAAATTCAAAGCATTTCCTACTATATATGATAATGAAAGGAAGACAGAGTATATCCTGAGAAACTTGCCTCTAAAATATTGATGGATGTGAGGGGTTAATTAAGATTGATAGTATAATGTGTGGGAGAAGATATAATGGGGAAGAAAGAAGAGCAAGTTCCCCTGGACTCTCCCAGTGCAAGAATCATCTCCAGTTGCAGTACACATTTATGACCTGCGAGGCAAATAACAATATTGATGCAATGAAAATTCCCATGCTGTGAATATGGAACATGAGCACATTACTGGAGATATCTTTTGTCCCCTCAGTAAAGGATGAGGAAACTCAGCATCTTCTATAGTCCATCACTCCATATTGCAGCAATTGAAATGTGAGTCTGTGGTGCAGGTCTTGGGTCCCGGTCCCCCCCATAGCAGTTCTGCTTATTTTTAACAAGTGAGAAACTATTTTTTTGTTATTATATTGTACTGTACCTTCAGCATCTTTATCTTTTTTTGTAGTAAGTTGTGAACTTTATCATTGGGGGTGTTATGAATCCCAAATTTTAAAAAGAAATTGATTATGGATATGAATGAATTGTTACCTAGAAATCTGTATAAGTTTTGAAAATGTTTACAACAACATATCTTTTAGAGCTTTAGTGAAACAGTTGTGTCTGTTTCTGAAATTCCAGTGTTTTTACTTGCCAAGTAAAAAATGCAAGATTTGAGTATTTATACTCATAACAAATAAAGCTTCGTCTTTAAGTTCTAATCAGTATTATAAACTTCTACATAATACAAAATTGTAGAAAATCAATAAAAATATGAATTCAAGTTCTAAAATTCACATTTGCAGTATTCACGATTTCAAGTTTCACATGTTAAATTACAAGGAGTACTTTTTTGTAAGGTACTGAAAAGTGGAAAGTAAAAAGACCATGAAGTATTATGTATTTTTCCATAATCAAGCTGATCTAAAAATCTCCTGTAAAATCTTAATCCAAACTCTCATCCACTCAAATAATTTCTATTATCTTGGGAAAGATGGAAAAGTGTAGATGAACAACTTCCGTATTCCATGAAGATCAGACATTTTCTCTTCTTTTCTCCTTTTTTTCCCCAACTATCCTGTGTGTTCATGGATACTGAAAAAAAAAAAAGAAAGAAAAGAAAAAAAGAAATCCTTGGTATTCATGAGTTTACTGTGCCCTTTCACACTTTCTCTTTCTAGAGGCTGCCTTCTCTTCTTTTCCATTAATAAGAAGTTTGCTCACCATTAATGACCAAAGCTAAAGGTCATCTCTAAAAAACATTTCTATCTTACCCTGAGAGTTCTTTCCTTATTTTTGCTCATACAAAAGAGTGCCATGTTGTTTTGGAATTGTTTGTTTAGAAGTCAATCTATATCCCATTGTTTACAGGAAATTTTATGGCAAGAGCATATTGCTTTACCAAGAATTAACATAAGACATTGCATATTTGTGAATACTTAATAAATGAATGAATGTACAAATACATTCTCCCTAAACAATGGTTTTTCAGCTCCAGCTATGCCTATAAATGATTTTCCTATGCACATAAGTACTGTGAGGTTTACAAAAGTATTCTGAACCTTCAATTGAAGTATGCCATGCATAAAGAAGGGATAAAATCCTGTGAATTTTTAAATTACCTACTTTGTTTAATAATTACTTAAGAAGCATTACTTGCAACAAGTACTTTGCTGGACTCTAGGTGGCCTGTAGTGAACAAAACAATGTGAAGTTTATAATCTATTGGGGAAGGCACACCAGAGAGAAATGAGCAGTAATTATAAAATGTGAAGTACAATAAAAGAATCAAGCAGTGAATTGAAATAAAGAGTCACGGAATGGGTCTATTTAAATTCAGTTTTTGCTTTTAGCTGATGTCCTCAGGCTCTACATCAGTTACTTACATTTTAAAAGCATTTACACACACACACACACACACACACACAAACACACACACACACACACACTCACACACAGAACTCAAAATTATGGCTACACCATTCCCCATTTGCTAGTATGTGGCCTATGAATTGCTCCCTTTCTATCTTTTTGCTATGTTGAGTTTATTTGCTCTGTTAAAAGGTAATTATTTTTCACTTTTGAATGTCTTCTAACATGTAGAGAGGGATATTTAGTTATTAAAATAAATTTAAATGCTTCTTTTAAAATGAATGAAATGGCAAGAAAAGGAAATTGAGGCTGAGGATATGATGAAATTAGGAAAAAAGTCCCAAATATTTGTTTCCTTAGGGTAGCGTGAAAATACTACATAAGTCAGGACATCAGTGGGCATACCCCACTATTATTCTATTATTCCCTAGAAAAGTCCCTATGTTTAGAATGAAGTGTAGTATTAATTATTCTATGAGATGTCATTGTTCTTCTGTATTTCTGAGATCCTAACACATGTTTGCCCTGTTCATGTAGGCAATCTTAAGTAAATCAATTCTTGGTTACTTGGTTCCTGGGCACTTGATGTTTGAAGCTTTCTCTACTGAGAATACAGAGCCGCTCAGTAACCTAGTGGAAGAATTGTATCCATGTCTACCAAATCTGTGTGTTGCTATAGCCTGAGAGTGTGTTCACAGCAAAATGAAGTAAACCCTGAATCAGCAGTCTCTGTAGCACACACTCTTGGAGTGGAATAACATTATCTATATTTCTTGATTACAAAGACAAGCTTGTGAAGGCTAAAGTGCTCTATTTCCTTATGATATATTTCATCTCTGACATGTTACTAATGCTGATTGCATAGCTGCAATGAATGAAGAAATGATCACAGAATGTCTCTTAAACACCACTTGATGGCATTGATTCTCCTTTTTAGTCAGGCATGTAAATATTTTCTACATGCTTATAAAGGTGTACATCCAAAACAATTGGAAAGACCAACTGTTATCCAGAGGCTAGCATTTAGTTCAAAATACAAATCAGATAGGCCTGTCTTGGTTTGTTTCCAGCAAGATATATCATCCTGGTGTTATTTCTCCATATGTGTAACTGGAGCTTTATGAAACTTTACTTTAATGGCAATGTTTGTCCACTTTGTGAAAGTGTCAGTCTTTATGACTTTATTCTGCATATGGTTTAGGAATAATATTAAATGATTTGATGATAGCTCAACAACAAATACTATATGACATTCTAGAATGACTCTTATAGATTCCTTGGAGAAGGAAAATCCATCATGTATTCTTAATCTTGATGGAGTGAGAGAAATGAAAGAGAACTATATAAAATTTCATTCTTCATGCCTTCCCCTTCTTGCTCCCTTTCCACTTCCTTTAGATTTGTATATATTTTATAAAAGTGTTGGCGCAAACAAAAATGAAGTATAGATTGAACTATCATTTTCTGTAATAGATATTTTATTGAAGTAGCAATTCAATTCATTATAACATTTAATATATTTCAGATGTGCATTATTGGGAGTCAATATACATACAAATTATGATACATTTGCTGCTAACAATCCAATTCTATTCTTCACTGTATCATTGTCCCCCACTTCCCAATTTATACACTTGCTTTGCCCCTTCTTTCTGGTAACCACTAATTTATCTTATAATCTAAAAACATGTCTTATAGTTCCTAAATGTGCTATAGTTTCAATTACTGACTACCAAATAGGTATCAATGAAGGGAAAGGTCAATAGGTATGTATGTACAAATGTATGTAAAATCCCAGTTTCTTTTTTTTTTTTTAAGATTTCTTTATGCATACAAGCTGGGGTGTAGGCCAGAGGTCTGGGGGCTGAGAGGAGTCACCAGAGACAGAGGAAGCAGAACAGGCAGGTTGACTGAAATGCATTGTTGAGGGGAGCAGCAGGCAAGACAGGAGAGGTCTGCTGCACCATGTGGGAAGCTCCCTTGCTGGGGATCGAACTCGTGCTGCGGTGGTTCTGGCTAACTTCATAGTTCTGCGACTTAACCCATTGTGCCACCAGGGAGGCCCCCAACAATCCCAGTTTCTTCCTTAACTACTTGAGATGTACTCTTCTGTCAGTGCTCTATGAATGATATCTTTGGAAACTAACATCATTGATGCAAGAAGCAGGTCCTGGCAGGTTCCTGGGGTATGTGCTAGGATGGAGAGAAAACAGAGGTGAAACAGATAGCAACCCAATATGCTTGGAAGTTTAAACTGGGATGTCACAGTAATATTGAAGAATTATCAGCCACCATCAACTTTAGGTATAGTTCAGTAAAGTTTGTTTCCATTCTGAATCAATTATTTTCAAAATCCTGAGAGTTTATTCTGCTTTCTCTCTGATTTACTAACCCAGCATGACTGTGTGTACTATCTATGGGCTTGTTTTGAACACTCGTGATAGGACATGCTTTATAAAGAGCAGCTTGAGGGAAATAAATATATATGATGTTGACATGATGTAAAACCAAACTTCACTGTAATATTTCACTTTTTCTGTTGATGAGATAGGATTTAGAGAGATGAAATGGAAGAGTCATGGCCTGAACACAGTGTGATTCTGACATCGGGTTCAGTGTTTGTTGCATTAGCCAACAGTTGACTGGTGGCCAACTCATTGATTTCACTGGAACATTCAGCAGGTTACACAGAATGTCATTCCTTCTCCCTCTTGGAGTCATATCATAAAGGTATTATATGAATTTCATTGATTCTTGGAAATATTTCAGAACTGAACATATTTAAAATCCAAAATGTAACACAAACTTTTGTACTCTGACCAACTAAAACATCTATGAAAACATAAAATAACTTATGCTTAAATATAAATTTTTGTTGTCCTCTATATTTGTCTTTTCAAAATACAAATCCCAAAATGCTATCAATTTAGAGTTTCTTTAAATGTAAATATAATTTTTGACAGGAAAATTATTTACAGCCAAATATAAAACTCATATTTAATCTTCTTAAATATCCAAAGCTTGATTGTACATATTTTCTACATTTGTATTGATGTCTGGGTACCATTTACCAGTAATATTTGAAAACAAGAACAACAACATTATTTGAGCTAAGTTAAACAGCAACGAAACCCCAAGGCTATAAAATATTTATACATTATATAATCAAAAGCAGCAATCATTGTAATGCTGAAATGTATGTTGAAATTTCGGCCATCATTTATGTAAATTGGAAAATACAATTAGATAAATGTTACATGAACATGAATGACATCTTAAAAACAATTTGTCCAAAAAGATAATTTGAATTCTGGAAATGTTAATTTGTGTTATAAGTTGTCTTTAAAATTCATGTAGTTATTTTTATTTTTAATATTTTAATATCATTGATTTACAACATTATATAGGTTTCAAATGTACATCATAATAAATTAGCATCTGTTTCTACTACATTTTGTTACCACTAGCATTGTAATTCCATCCTTCACCATACACATGTCCCCTTTTTTAAATATAAGGCCTTTTGAAAGCCAAACATTTTTCTCCTGCAACTATGCGCTTGTCTCAAATAGTGATAATACAGTGAACCCCAGAGAGAATCCCAGAGAGAGTTGAAAATGATGACACAAATAAATTATTTCTCTTATAGTTTCTGTTTATAAACCTAGGTATAAATCTTAGTAAAAAGGTCAAGAGAGAATATAAAAAATAAGTCTCAATGGATAAATATAATCTGTCTTTTCTTGGAAATAAATTAGCAAGTAAGAAATACTTGAGTAAAGACTTCAAAAAAGCACAAATGAAAATCCCTGTTTTTCTTTATTTTATATTCTTGATGTTCCAGGGTTCCTTGATCCCTGTAGTTTTTATTGCTGTTGTTTTTGCCACAAGGTGTTTTAGACTCATTTAAGTGATTTCCTGATTGACAGACTTATCTGTAGATTGGAGAATACTACACAGCAGAAAGCATTAGGGGATTCAGTGAACAGGTGTTAAGTCTGTTGCAGAGAATATTGCTCTTTATCAACTTCTAATCTTCTAACTTCAGAATTTTTAAACAGATGTTTTAGACAGATTTTCTCTACTTTTTGTGTTTCCACGGGGTTGTCTCTCACCTGCTTAATTGCTTCTTTGCCAAATAAATGAACACACAGGAACACGAAATACTCATTCTCATTTCCCTTGTGTGAAGAAATTTCCTATTTGATTTCTACATATTATTTTCACTTTTTTTTTGAAGGGTGAAGAGTTAGTGATAAAAGTGAAATAAGCTCATTTCCTGTATTTGGAAACTCTTGAATATATGTACTACTTCCCTTCTCCCCAAGTCTGGCATTTTGTTTTTACAGTTTCTTGAATAACAGAGCTCTTTAAACAGTACCTTTACTTTTTTTTGCCCGGACAGATGTTTCTAAGGCTTTTTGTTTGTTTTTTTTTTATTTTGCTTCTTTTGTTTCTTTTATGTCTGACTAGAGACTATAAACAAAAATAGTAAGTATAAATACAGTGATGCTGAAAGCGTGGATTTAAGTAGTTGTGGGGGGAAAAAAAAGAGTAGAACTCTGAAAGCAAAGGAAACTGTTTGTCATGTGTATTTGGGTCCTTGGTTGACTATCACATAGAAAACATATTTTAATTAATGCCTGGTACACTGGTGGGGTGCCCTTGTCAGAACTTTATTATATCATAACATATAGTATAAAGAGAGAACTTTTTATATACATGCATGTATGCATTCATTCATATATACATACACCCACGCATACATACATACATACATACATGCGTTCTAATGTGCTTCTTGGGATAATTATTTGAAGGCAAGAAGTCCCTGACTGTAATGAGAATGAGTCAGCAGAAATGCCTTGGACACAGAAGGGGAGTGGTGAAAGTGAAGGCTGTCTAGTATCATCATCAATCTATGCCACCAGTTTTCCGGCAGAAATGTTTCATGTGTTCTTAAGGTTCTTATGTTACTCAGCTGGAACCTAGGAAGAGATATATGTGAAAGAAAAAAAAAACTTAGTTATCAAATACTTGGAGTAATTCTATTATTTGAGTTTTATTAACTGAGGCATGTTTTTACCATAAAGGCTTTTAGGCATTTTATCCAACAAATTGGAAAGAAGCAGCTCCACGACCCCCCTGTACTGACAGCCACTTACACCCATGCAACAAACAGCCTTCATCACCCATCCGGAATGCTTCATTCTAAAATGTAGCATATCTCCTTTCCTGTTTTTTTTTTTTTTCTTACAACAGTCTCTCATGTCCATGCCTTTTGAGTCTTCTCTTTGACAATTTTGCTTTTTTCATTTTTTCCCTCCCCCTCTTTGTAAATTCACAGGCTATAATTCCTCCCTGACTTTACTTCCTGGCAGTTTAAATCAGATGATGAGTTATTTTGATTGTGCCACTTCAATAAAGAATTATAGCATAATTAGGTCATAAATTGAGATTATATTATGCCATTTTAGATAAAGACATGAAAAAGGCATTCAATTTGTTGAGGACAAACTGACCTATCAGGTGCGGAATAACTCTCATTGCATCTTGGCAATGATTTTATTAACCTCTTCTTGTACTTACTGAAATTTGATATGCATTTCAGTGATTTCAAGAAAGATCCACTATTCTCTTTGCTCGTGGTCTATTGTATTGGTAAGAAGATCAAGAATATTTTATGTGAGCTTCTCCCCTTTCTTCTTTTTTTTTTTAAGATTTATTTATTTATACATACAAGCTGGGGTACAGGCCAGAGGCGTGGGACAGCGAGAGCGTCCAGAGTGAGTGGGGAGACAGAGTGGGGAGAAGAACAGGCAGATCAGAAGTATACTGCTGAGGGGAGCAGCGGGCGAGGCAGGAGAGGTCTGCCGCACCATGTGGAATTCTCCCTGGCTAGGCGTAGAACTCGCGTTGTGTGCTGCCGACAGCTCCACAGCACAGCGCTCAACTGCTGCGCCACCAGGGAGGCCCTCCCCTTTCTTACTGTAAGATCTATATCACCCATGTCTCCTGCCTAAAGCTCATTTCCCATCAGAGAACATGATCATTTCGCTTTCCTTTACCTCTCAGATCTTTTCTTCCAGTTATCACCTTTATCATATACAGTTGCAATTGCCCAAATTCTATTGGCATACTTCCATAATATAAATAAATAATTTCACATTTTTAGTAAAAAATGAATAAAAAAGAAAGCAATTATAGTTGCCACTCTCAGATTTAAAAAAAATATATATTTATTTTTATTTATTTATGCATACAAGAACTGGAGTGTAGGCCAGAGGTGCCGGAATAAGTGGATTTACCAGAGACAGAGTGGGGAGCAGAACAGGCAGATCTACTGAAATACACTGCGAGGGGGAGCAGGAGATGAGACAGGAGGGGTTTGCTGCACCATTTGGGTCAGCTCCCTAGCTGGGGATGAGCTCATGCCACTGTGGCTGGTAATACCTTGATAGCACTGAGACCCTAACCCCTGTACCACCAGGGAGGCCCTCTCAGATTCGTAACAGGGATGTGACAATGTGTAAGATTAA
Source organism: Scalopus aquaticus (assembly GCA_004024925.1). Classification (NCBI taxonomy): domain Eukaryota; kingdom Metazoa; phylum Chordata; class Mammalia; order Eulipotyphla; family Talpidae; genus Scalopus; species Scalopus aquaticus. Next base: position 16,723 of record PVIJ01016275.1, read on the forward strand.
TCTCTAAGCAACAAGTAGAGTAGATGAACGATGTATGTGTATGAGAACAGAAAGTTGTAAAGACTCCAGTAAAGGGCAGTTATAAAGTGGGAGAGGCCAGCTTGTATAGGCAGACCTGAATGGGAAAATAAAAGGAAGATATAAAAAGGAGCCACTATAGTGAGAACAAGATAGTAAAGCTAGAGGCATAAAGGGACTGGATTTGAACCATGTTAAACAAAGGAAGGAATGGAGTTAAAAGAGAGTTATGTAAAAATATCATTATCAGCTGTATATAATTTCCTTATAACTAAACATTCTACAATAAAACTCTCTATATGCGTCTTACAGGATATAGCATATTTTAATTCAGAATTGCCACAGTTTGTGTTATATTTGAGTTTTATATTCAACATTATATTCAACACCAATGCATGTCTTCTTATATAACAAGAATTTCAGGAGATGGGATATGATATCTTAGAAATTCTTTATATATATATATATTTTTTTTTATTGTTATTTATGTCTTTTACATTTTGCATTCCCCTTGGGTAGCCCACCACCAATTCACCCATGATCCATCTCCATGGTCCCTTGTGTTCTTTTCTATTCCATTTTGTGCGCTTTTCCTTCCCTCCCTCCGCCTCCCCCCACCCCCTGATTAAAAACAATTACTTTTCTGGGCCTCCCGCAGTGGCACAGCTATTAAGCGCTGCTCTGTGGAGCTGTCCGCAGCGGTGACACTACTTTGCCTGGCCGGGGAGATTCCCACATGGTGCAGTAGACCTCTCCTGCCTCGCCCACTGTTCCCCTAAGCAGTGTGTTTCCATCGCTCTGCCTATTCTGCTCCCCACTCTGTCTCTGGTGAACCCTCTCACCGCCCCACGCCTCTGGCCTGTACCCCAGCTTGTTTGCATAAATAAATACATCTTAAAAAACAAACAAACAACAACAACAAAAAACAATTACTTTTCTGGACCTCCCTCGTGGCGCGACTGGTTAAGTGCAGCACTGTGGACCTGTTGGCAGCTGCGTCCAAGTTCGATGCCCAGCCTGGGGAGATTCCCACATGGTGCAGCAAACCTCTCCTGCCTTGCCCGCTGCTCCCCTCAGCAGTGTATTTCTGATCTGCTTGTTCTGCTCCCCACTCTCTCTCTCTGGTGAACCCTCTCACTGCCCCACACCTCTGGCCTGCACCCCAGCTTGTATTAATAAATAAATTAATCTTTAAAACAATACAATAAAATAGTTACTTTTCTGATGGAATAAATAGCACATACCTATGAAAACTAAAGCATATAGGCATTTAGAAAGCAAAGTATCATAATTAGTTAAGGAAGCCTATACTTTTAGGGATATAGGTGATAGATGCCTCCTGTCTATACTACTTCCTTTAAAATTTGTACAAGACTGCTTTATCAAAAAGACTGCTTTGCATCCTTACTCACCAGTTATATGATTTAGAAATAAATCCATGAATCCATGAAACTCTACTACCATGAGTATGACTGATCCTTACTAAAGTTTAATGACTCAAAAATAAATCATAACTTAGGTGCTGAAGCTGGGGCTCTGTTGTGCAATTTTAATTAAAGAGATGGTTTGCATAGACAAATAATAATTATATAAGTTGAAATTTAGTCAAGCCGTTAGGATCCCTGAAAATACTAACCATGACATATATTTATGAACCAAAATGAAAATGGCTTTTTTTCCAAAGTACCCAAAATACTTTTTTTTAATTCACATTTTATAGGAACAGTGTGCAAAGGATTGAGAGTCCAGTTAGTTCTATTTCTCATTCAAACACTATGTGTCATTTCCTTGGCACTAGTTCTATTAATCCAACAATACCAAATCTTGGCAAATGGGTTGTAAATAAACTCATTTTATTTACTGTGGAAAGTGATGAGATAGGTAGCAGAAGACACAGAATTTGCTATTTATACCAGTAATTAAAAGTATTTTGATCTTGCAAGAAATGAATAGATGTGACATTATAAAAAATCTATTACAATGCAAAATCTCAAAAGTCTCCAAATTGTTATCATTACTTATTTTTCTTTGTATAGAATGGATATCAATGAGTCCTAAATGATTTCATGTCAGTATTAGGTAAGCTTACGAATGGGTTAATGGAGGTTAGAATATAAAACTCAGATCTAATTTCATGTAAGTAAATGATGATTTTCTTTATCTAAAGCCTTTTTAACCTAGAATAATGAGCACAGCAGTTGCGATGGATTATGAATGAAAATGTAATCAGCTGGCTGCTGAGTTCAGGATATAATTATGTCACTTGTATAAACATGTTTTGGTGGCTCGATGTAAACCAGGTTCTGACAAGATAGATAGTTAATCCAAAAGGGAATCCAGGATTAAAATGTCATAACAGTTGTAAAAATCATTGTAGGGAACTGACAGTTTTATAAAATACAAAGGAATATTTTTCTTGAATATTATCTGAACTAGAATTGGTTTTAAACCTAGTTTTATTAAATTATCGACATTGAAAATGCTTACACGCTCAACATGGGCCGGCTACTACAATCTGGACAGGACAACAGAATACTAAAGTATCAGAACAGTTGTAATACAACTGAAACTTTCTAGTTTGCTCCAATCACCAGCTGCCTTTGTTTCAAGACCAGAGACAGAAATGAAAAGACTTTTCAAGACTTAACAGATTTCTAAAACTAAAGGCAGTGTTAAACATATTTAATCATCCACAGAGTAGTATTATATATGGAATTCCTTTAGTACTGAGTAATAAGAATTTGGTCCCATGAACTCATTTTGTCTGTCCTTGACAGTAATAATTTATTTTTATCTTCAGTTTAGATAGTAGATATGATCATAAAATATGAATTAACTTAGAGATTCTGTGAAGAAAGAAATTAAAATATCGAAAGTCAAACATGGAAAACATACAGTCAGCTTATTTTGTTTGTTGATACTTGTGTTCTTTTTCTAAGTTTGTTGTGACAATGTACACAGAGTTGGTGGCTTACACAAAAAATTCCTTTTCTTGTAATTTTAGGGACTAAAAGTGTGAGCTCAAGGTGTCATTAAGGCTGGTTTCTTTGAGTTCTTCCTCTTTGGTTTGTGAATAACTATCTTCTCTTTATCTCTGTATCTTTTCTTGAACTATCTCCTCTTCTTAAGGGACACAAATGATAGGGGTGTAGCCTATCCTAAAGATCTCATTTTATTTTCATTCCCTCTTTAATGACCCCAATTCCAAATACAGGTACATTCTGAGGTACTGGAAAATTTGGGAGTCACAAATAAGGTCACAAAATATTGTGTTAAATAAGCTTTTCAATTAATATGTAGAATAATACAATAAATGTAGGGGTTGCCGGAAATATAGATGTTTGAAAATGATGTGTAAATTGTGAAGCTAGAGAGTAGACTAGAATGCAGATTTAGTTATTTCTGCTGTTGTGCTATTGAGTTTACATATGTGCTTAATCTGGACCCCTCAGATTAAGATTAAGAACCCAGACATCAGCTCTTAGGTCTGTGCTGTAGACCAGAGTATCATCAAAGGACATATGGCCAATTCCTATTGACATCATGAATTCCAAGCATGGATATGAAATGGTTGACATGTTTCCTATGACATGTTAAGCATACATTAGAGACAATTCTAGAAATAGTAAAATTTACAAATGACACAATTATAATTTACGGGTATTGCCACCCTGACACAAACTTATTGAGTAACATTTTTAAATAATTGATCTTTAAATCAATTGGTGCAATAAACTGATAGAAATTAAAGTCATTAGGTGGGAGGTTTTTTTGTTTGTTTTTAGGAAGAAATACAATACTTTTTAGATGAATATATACAAAATAAAAATTGTTACTGTGACTTTGCAATGAATGTAGAGATAACATGATTATTCTCAAATCTGTTCTTTATTTTGCTCATCTTCAAGCTCAGTTGATGTTACTATTATATTTATGTGATGAAATCTTATTTTGTGACTTACTTTGACCATCTCACATAACATATTCATGTCTTGTATCATTTCCTTCAATTGCTTCATTTGGGAAATTTGGATTTATTTAGTGTGTTATAGTAATAAGTTATATAAAGCCTCATGGTTACATTTTTAAAATACAATAGTTCACATAACCATCAAAAAAACTAATAACAATATATTTTACAAGGTTTTATTAAGAGTGCTAAATACCTAGGGAATGTTAACATTAAGTATCATTAAGTGCAGGGTTTCTCAATTGTAAAACAGACTTGTGGGTCTAGTTCTAATCAATTTCATGTTCCTTTTTCTGTATATTATACATTTGGCATAATGTCAATGAAACTGTGTTCAGTTTGCACTCTAATTTAAAAATAACCCTACTTAAATCATAATGACTTAACTGCTCAAAGTTGGAAAGCAGCATACTTACTTTGAAGCAACCAATGACTTTGGAATACTAACAGAGGCATAGATTAGAGAATGCTTGTGTATTTCATTCTGAAGGGTGAAGATTAACTAAACTAGCCAAATGATGGAGAATATTTTTGAGGATATTTTTCTTTCTTGGATTAAAAAAAGTATTGAGCATTAGAAAAATTATTTCAGCTTTGGGTGGATGTGTGGCTATAGTGAAAGTTCATAAAATTCCATCAATAGTCACAAATAACAAATATATTTTTAACATTTGCTTCCTTATGTAACAGTAAGTCTGAAAAAATATGATAACGATTGAGAAATTACAGGTTACAAAGATGGCTTTTTTTGCCATGTCTATCTATATAAGAGTTTCTTTAAGTTACTTCTCTAGTATAATGTTATTTAAAAGCATTTTTTTCTATTCATAAAATTAAGTAAATCTAATATTTCACAAAATGTACAATTTTCCAGGGATAATGAGAGAATAGAAAGCTCATTAAGTTTTAACATGAATACTTCCTCTCTGCTTTCTACAATAATTTAAAATTGTATTTATTTTTTATAGGGATTTAACATCAAAGAGACTAGACTTGGTATTAAACACAGCATCTGTTTCCAACACCTAAGCTTTCATTTATGTAACTACAGAGAGTACCAACTATTCAGCATAAGAATAAAATAATTCATATTTTAGATGAAATTAGATAGGGTTAAATAAAATTAAAATTCATATCCTTGGTAAACATATTAATTCAAATCTAGTCATGTAATTAGAATGCTGAATTATTAGATGGAGATTAGATGAGTTTTTCTTGGATGAATGAATATTCACTAAATATCCCAAGACACATTCCAATTTCATCAACATTCTAAATTTGCCTCTTCTGTTACCATCATTCTCTCCTGACTTATAGAATGTTCCCTGACCACACTTTCTATATTTTATCAAACTTGCTGTTTATCATTTAGTATACTAAAGTTATGGATTAAGTTAGACTTTTTCCCTAGTTAATTTTAGTTTGTATAACACCCCTTGCTTTAATAACTAAGGGACTTGTTATTCCAAATGTTTCAAATATATGAATATATTGGAATATTTAGCTAAAATCACTATACAGTTACTTCCTTCAAAAAGATCCTGCACACTTCATACAAATTCAGAATATTTTAGCAGAATAACAGAATGATTCAATTAAAATTCCTAAAGAACACTATTAAAGAGTTCAGAGAACCCCATGTATATGGCAAATTTATAAACATATTCAAACATGCAATTAACACGTTTAAAATCAGTCAAATAATTCATACAATTTACTAATTTTAGTTTGAGTGGTAGTATGTATACATTTTAATTTATGAATACATATTTATACATTTTCAACTTATGTCTCATACAAGCTAGGGAATTGTATATTATGAAAAAAATAGAATATGATTAAAATGAAGAGCAATATTTCATGTTTTAAACTCATATGATGATGTGAATCTATAATATTTTTCTTTTACTCTGGTGGGGATGCAGACTAAGTAGTCTCTTTGCTGTATTTCTATATTAGTGACCTTATTATAATGAGTATTTTCTGTATTTCTATATTAGTGACCTTACTATAATGTGTAACTTGGTAAATACATGTATACTAGTAAAATAATATAGAATAGATGCATTTATATACACATATAGAATTGCTTGTTTTAAAACAATAAGTTAGAAACTGTGTAATTTGTGATAGTACTAATGATAAAAGTATGAAAGTTAAGAAGGACTATTATTATCATTTGTTTGGCATGCAAACAAATGAGACCACCTCAAGAGCAAAATCCATGACATAATTTCAAAGCTAACTGCATATCCAGAGCGGTGGTACATCTGTATCAGAGATTCTCGTGTAAGTTATATTCAAATATATCACAGGAATCATATGACACTCATTGCAGCAAATGAAAAAATACTTGAATTTATATAATCAATTTCATATTAGTTGATTTCTAGGGAATTAGTGTTATAACTAATGACAAAGAGAAATGGTATAAATCTTTATACTAAATCCTGAATACTTAGGGCGATTACAGAAATAAATTTATAAAAAATATTAAGTATGTGATAATAAATGGAGAAAACAATATTCTCCAAAACAGAAACTTACAAATGTAAAAAATACAAAAGCAAACATTATTACACCTACTGGACCGTAGAAAACATTTTTGAAAATTTTCCAGATTAACAATACTTCTAGAAGGTTTATAAACTAGAAATATGACTAAAAATCAAAAAGCAAAGCAGCGCAGCAGTTAAACGCTGCGCTGGGGAGCTGTTGGCAGTGGCAATGGGAGTTCGAGGGCTGGCCAGGGAGATTCCCACATGGCTCGGCAGACCTCTCTGCCTGTTCTGCTCCCCACTGTGTCTCTGGTGAACCCTCTTGCCGCCCCATGCCTCTGGCCTGTACCCCAGCTTGTATGCATAAATAAATAAATCTTAAAAAAAAAAAGCAAAGCAGGAGGGAACACAATGGAAATGGTAGAGTACTTGGATTTCTGTGTGTGTAGTGTATTAACAGACATCTGAAGAGATGGGATCCTATATCTCTGAATCAAATGCAGTATTTTAAATTAATGTTAATCAATGAAAAAATACAAATAAAGCTATACATCATGATAGAAATAAAATTAATCTGTTTAAACACATCAATTAATGGAGCTTAGGGTTTTACAAATTTAAAAATTAAAATTTCAGAATATTTTATTTCATGGTATTCCTAAGGCTACTTTAAAAGAAAATTAGTCAACAATTAAAAAAAAAAGTGTGATAAATAAAAATTCACAAAAATATTAGTTAAAATTATTTGAATAATATATACCAAATAAATTTTCATTTCCTAATCTGTGCATATCTATTAATCTATATATTCTATCAATAAGAATAAATGTGTTCAAATATAATCAACTTTAAGAAATAAGCATTTTTCGGGCCTCCCTGGTGGCGCAGCGGTTGAGCGCTGCACTGTGGAGCTGTCGGCAGTGGTGATGCGAGTTCGACGCCCAGCCGGGGAGAATCCCACATGGTGCGGCAGACCTCTCCTGCCTCACCCGCTGCTCCCCTCAGCAGTGTATTTCTGATCTGCCTGTTCTGCTCCCCATTCTGTCTCTGGTGAACCCTCTCGCTGCCCCACGTCTCTGGCCTCTACCCCAGCTTATATGTATAAATAAATAAATCTTAAAAAATAAAAGAAATAAGCATTTTTCCCAAAAAACAAATTTCAAAATTATTATGAGTATCTAACAGAACAGACTTTGACTCATTGTTAACATCGAAGGCATAAATCAGTAAAGAAATATATAATTCTTCAAAAAAAATAAGACAAGGATGTGTGATGAAAGTAAAAGTAACTGAAGTTACACATTTTTACAAATTATAAAAATAATATTGATATAAAAAATACTTCCTATAATGGTATCTTCCTATAATGAGCTCGGCTTAAGTCCATGGGCATATTTTAAAATATGTTCAAATTTAGTTCCCTTAACTATGAAATAGTAATAAAAATAAATAAAAATCTATGCAGAGTTCATAGAATGTTTATAATGGCTACAAAAATATGCTCTGTGAAATAACTTACAACCCTCAAAGTATTACGGAAAAGTAAATTGTTATAACTAACTCATTCGCTTAGTCTAGCGAAATAAGACTTTTACTACTGCGTCATTAATACTATTAACCCCGAAATAAACCTTTGAAGAGAACTGTTTCAAATATGTAATTTGAGGAAATAAAAGACATCAGCATTTCTTTAGTTTCATCTTGCTTTGCATTTTCAACATTAATTTAGACTTTAATAGATCACAGGATATGTAGACTAAATAAGAGGCTATTCTAACATGGGTCAAATATGTTTAACCCTACTCAATATTATTGAGATGTACTGAAGTGAATATTGCCTAGTCAGAAGGAAGGCAATTAAAAAAAAAATTCAGTTGTAGCTTATTATATACTAAACAGCTCATTTGTGATTCACAAATGATGACAAAGGGCTATTTGTTACTACATACATGCCACCAAAGCATTTCAAATCTCATGGTTTCTAAAACCAATGCTTGTTTTATAATTTATGAAGCATTTTATTTCATTATTTTCCATTATATTTTCAGAATATTTTTTTTTCCTATTAGTTATCCTGACCTAGTTGCTTCAAATTCTGGATTTATAGTCCTCATTTTGTCTAGGTTTATTCACAATGATAACATGTGAGATGCTCTCATGATGAAGTTTTTTGACAAGAGTCAATAAACCAATTTTTTGTACCATTATTCATTGTATTTTTAAAATCAATAGTGGTTAAAAAAATGGAAAAATAGAAAAGGTATTCTAAATGCTTAATTCAAACATAAAGAACATAAAATAGGAAATTTACAACTCTCAGTCATAATTCTTATGATAAAGATTAAGCATCAACAGGATAATACAGAGATTAATCACACAGAACTTTAACCATGACTAGCCATGTTAACCTGACCTAGATATTCATTGATTTCTCCATTCTCTGTTTTCTGATTTGTAAAATGGTGATGGAAACTACCTATTTCAATTAGGAGGATGAAATGTGCCAAAAATAACACAATGTTGAGTAAGTGCTAAACACAATTTTAGGATTATTGTTGCAGCCCACAAAATAGCATGGGAAGAACAGACTAAAGAATCATGACAAAGGAAGTTCTCAAGAGAACAGGACTCTCTTCCTGGCAGATGGAGATATGAACAGATGTTAAGGCAATTAGTGTCTCTATCCATTCAAGCTGCTGTAACAAAATACCATTGACTAGGTGACTTATAAACAACACAATTCATTTCTCAGTTTTAGATGCATGAACTCCAAAACCAAGGTGCAGGCATGTCTGGTGAGAGTTCACTTCCGGGTTCACAGATGACTGTCTTCTTGCTGTTCCTTTACATGGTAGAAGAAACAGGCTTTCTCTGGAACATCTTTTAAATGAATAGATGAGAATGTATTTTATATTTTAATTTACTTGAAGTATTACTGAAGGGATAGAATACTTTTATATGGGCCTTTCAATCCTTCAATCAATAATGTTACGGATCTTGAATTTGCAATGGCATTTGATATTTGACTTTTCTCCAAAAAAATGATAAAAAGGAGAGGATTTATAATGAGTAGTGAGCAAATAAGTGGATGTTCCATCTTGAGTACAGTGAGGACTTCTATTTAATTGCATTAATATACTTTTTAGCATTATGAAGATGTGAGTAAAATTGTCCTTATAGATATTTGGCATCATACCATTACTATTTAATGACAAACTAAATATTTCAAAAGGAAATGACTGAATAAAGTGGAAAAATTCTCTTTTAATTTTCTTTCCATATAAATGGAGATCAAATGGGTTTAGGTTACTGTCCTCTCTTTGACCCCTTTTGCCAAGATACTTTGAATGACATCTGATTAGAAAGTTGGGGGGTAAATTGAATATACTTTGCTCAATTTCTTCATTTTACCTATTGGGAGTAACTACTACCATGAGCTGGATTTCTCTTATGTTATTTCAGACTATACAGACAATTGCTTTCTTATTTGCTCCATTCAAGTCAAATCTTCAAACATAGTCTTTATCAGTAAACTACCACTTTGCAATTCACCTATGGTAATGTAGTATAATTTATTAATCTAATCAAAATTTAGCTTATTTATTGGGACTTCACTAAGACCCTACATCAACCTTTGATAACCCTGGCATGTAGAGTGAGGCAAAAAAAGCCCAATCAAAGATTTAGTGACAGAATTTAGCAGGAAAAATATACATTCAGTTTTCTCCTCTAACTTAACGCAACTGAAGTGAATTCAAAGATTTAAAAATATTGTTTGGTGACATGTTATACATTTAATTTTCTTATGTCATTTGATGAGTCAATAAGATATTACTAATGTTGTCATTATAGAATCAATGGAATATTTTCTATATACCATATAATATATTTAAAATAATATTTATATGCTTCACATCAAATTTCATTTTAATTTAGGCAACCGGATATTATAATAGCTCATGCATTTATACATCTGATCACTTCTCCAGTTTTGGGAATATTTTAGTTATTATTTCTTTGAATAAAATTAACTGTCATGATAATTGAAGGATGAATGCAAAAGATTTATGATGTCAGACAACACTAAATGCTTGGGAATTTAAATTCAGTGAAACAATTCTCTGACTGATGACTAAAAATTCTAACATTTGTGACTGTACTATTTTGAATTATTTTCCATCAACTGATGAAGAAGAATTGTAGTAAGGGTCGCTCTATATTCTGTTTAATGTAACATTGATGGGGCCTCCCTGGTGGCGCAGCGGTTGAGTGCTGCGCTGTGGAGCTGTCAGCAGCAAGCGATGCGGGTTCGATGCCCAGCCCGAGAGAATACCACATGGTGTGGCAGACCTCTCCTGCCTTTACCACTGCTCCCCTCAGCAGTGTATTTCTGATCTGCCTGTTCTGCTCCCCACTCTGTCTCTGGTGAACTCTCTCGCCGCCCCACACCTCTGGCCTGTACCCCAGCTTGTATAAAAAAAATCTTAAAAAAAAAAGGCACATCGATATTATTCTTCCACCAAGTCAACAATTATATCATGAATAAAGTAAATAAATATATGTATTCCAGGCCAAGATGTTAAAGAAACAGTAGGAAACACTAGGCTGAATGAGTATAATTTACACTTTGATAACACTGGTCAACAATTTTTTACAAAATTCATGTTACTAAAATGAAATTAGTCATTTCCTATCAATTTGTATGTGTGCAACACGAATATGACAGTCAAATTTTATTTTTGGCTCTAGTATTTTTTTTATAATCTGCAATAAATTGATTTTTACATCACAAAATGCATGCCAATAGTAATAGGCCTAAGGTTAATAGCTGTAAAAAAATCAAATCATAGACTACTTAGATTTCTTTGCTTGTCTCTTGTACAGCTGTTCAGCAATAGAATAGATGGAAGATGGTTTCCATTGTGCAAAAGCACAACCTTAAGACTCAGTTTCGAAGAGTCCAGAAATAGTCTCCATTCTTGTGGGTCATGAATGATTTCTAAGGCATTCATGAGGCCGTCAATATTGGGACAGAATACCAGAGTACTTTCCTTTCTGAAGAAAGGCTCCAACTGCTGGTGGCGCTTTCTATAGAAAGTAACTGTGACATCTTCTTCTAGAAGATTCCATTTTTGGAGTCTTGATCCTAGCAATTCTGCCTTGTTCTTGGATAATTCCAAATCATGAACCAGGTCATTGAGTTCTTCCTGTGTTAGTCTGTGTGGGGTTGATGATGCACCACCGTGAAAATCTGGATCACTGCATGCTGATGGAACAGGAGAAGAACAGGCCGGCTCACCCTTGTTCTCATCAGATGAATCAAGAGAATATTCTGCGGGGGGTTCTGGAATAGGAAGTCCCTCACCATGTGGAACTGGTCTCAATGCAGACGGAATGTTTGGGTAGACTATTCTAGGCTTCTTTTGTTGTGGCAAGTTTACCACAGAAATCAGGTAGTACTCAGAGAGGTGGAGAGAGAGAGATTTAATTGTCACACTGGCAGGCCCAGTGGGATAGCTCCCAAAAATCTGAGCCCGGAATTACAGTAATTGCAGGTTTTTATACAGTTTGTATAAGGAAACTTTTTTTAAAAATATTTATATATTTATATATACAAGATGGGGTCCAGGCCAGAGGCATGGGATGGAGAGAGAGTTCACCAGAGCACAGTGGGGAGCAGAACAAGCAGATCGATGGAAATACACTGCTGAGGGGAGCAGCAGGCGAGGCAGGAGAGGTCTCCTGCACCGTTTGGGAATCTCCCTGGCCTGGTGTCAAACTCTCATCGCCACTGCCCACAGCTCCACAGTGCAGCGCTTTACCACTGCACCACCAGGGATGCCCTGTATAAGGAAACTTACCTATCCCATCCATCATAAACTTTATTGTTTAGAAACGGGGTCAAGTTAACCATAGCTACTATTGTGGACAAGGAGTAGAGCACAGAGACTTTCCCAGCAGCTTTCCGCCCCAGCAAATAGCAGTATCCAACAGTGAAGTTAGCAACTTCAACAGCTTTCATTTTCAAGCAACAAACTTATGCACTTCCTATCTCACTTTTGCTTCGTTATTCCACAAGAAAGAGGAGGAACCAAGCAGAAGTAACATCTTTTGTGTGGTTACTTGGCTCTCTCCACACCATGGGTCTGCAAACAGCGTTGATGGTCTTTTGCAATTTAACCACTGTGAAAGCTGTGTTGTACATGTAGCACAGCATATATGCAGGACCCAAAGCTTGTCTTGATCACCAACTTTGTATCTGAAGTAAAGATGATAAGCCTTCTTCACTTGAGAAGTGATACTTTTCTTCTGGTTGGAAAATGTCACTTCCCCGCAAATAGAGAAGAAATTGTCCACGCTATTAATGCACTTTCGAGGCATTACTCTTCTGAATTGTGCCTAAATAGATAAAATAATAACAATTCTGTGGACTGGTAGCTTAAACCCTCTCGTACTAAGTCTGAAATATTTTCAATTCTCAACCTTTCCAACATGGCTTTATATAGTGCACTGCTGATGTCAGCTTACTTCAGCGGCCACTCGGCAGTAGCATTGCACTGCATTAGAAAATGATGCAATCAACTCCGGATGATGTGTGAATGATGGTATTATGCAATGCGATGCAATATTACATTATTCTAGGCTGATTTAGGATGTTGTTGCAGCCCTACTGGATAAATTTACATGGTGAAACATATGCAGTGAATTATATGAAATATCTTCAAAATGAGAGCTAATAAAAAATTTTCAGGGTTATATTCATGGTCAGCACACCAAGATAATACAGATTAGGCCCTTTTAAGTCAGTGACGAGCTCACCGTTGACCAGTGTTATCAGTCTTTTCAAATTAGGTGTTAATTTTTTTGTTCTTATTGAATTTCAAAATCATACTCAGATTTAAAAAATAAATCACTTTAATGTACATCAACTATTTTACTAAATATATTTTACTTGCTGTTATTTAAACTCTTTTTGACATAAAGAAATTTTACATTTATAGATAATCCAATCAGTTCAGTTCAACTCAAATTGATTCACTTAGGTTTTTAATCCATTCAGCAAATGTTTAAGAAACTATTGTTAGAGACTGAATAAATACATTATTACCTTTATACAAGAATCATACTTCATTTAAAAAGTAAAATGATGCATATTAACAATTTAAGAGTTTATTTCAGGAAAAAAAATAAAAAAGATTCCAGTAAGGCAATGTGAAACTAGTCGTGATTAGGGAAACTTCCACCAACAGGATAGGTACAAGACTTTTATTGAAGAACTAAAAGCTAATCAGTAAATTATTTGATTGGCAGTAGCTCCCTTGTTTGGGAAAGCTTTGATGACATTTTGGATTCATTATCCTTAGCTTTGTTTCTTAACTTTCAGTTATTTACAGGCTTAAATTCAGTTATTTACACTCTGCTAAGATGCTAAAATCACTTAAGTTTTGTGACCTCCTTAGCTAATTAATTTAACAATACGACATGATATTATCCTCCCTCTTAAAAGAAAGCAATATAAATTTTAAAGATAGACTGTGTTCTGCTTTTATGTAATTTTTTAAAATAAAAAAAAAGATTTTGGTAATCTGTTGGGGGCATTAAAAATGCTGATTGAACAGCATGATACATTTCAAGCATCAAAAGTAATCAAAATATTTATCAAACTATTGTAATATGTAAACTGGAATTTTATTATTGTACCTTTTGTTAAATTAACAGTTTTCACCCTCCTTTTGTTTGGGTTAGGAGTTATTTTGATCTTTAAAATTTCACTTAGATCTTTATAAAAAGTGAAAGGTATGTAATTGGGTCCTACTGAAAGCAGCAGTCCAGAGACAGTTTCCATTTTGAATTATTTTAGAAATGTCCGATTTGTGAGTAGTTGTATTGCCTTTGGGATGCTGCTTGCCTAAGAATGAGGAAATGTGTAAGTAAATGAATAATCATCTCTCTAGATTGCCCTCGTGTTCCACCAGCTGAGTGACCAAGCCCAATGACGCTGTATCTGAGAGACTGTCCTTGGCCTCCCAGCAAATACAGATGATAATGTATGGCCAAATTCACCAAGGTTATAAGGAAAACTTGTTACAATTTCATCTTCTACTTGTCAGTCAATGACTATATACTCTACTCACTATATTTTCCAAAATTCATCTATTTTTGTGATTTTATTTTTTCAATTTTTGCTTAAAATAAATGAGATGTAGGCCAGAGGTATGGGGGGCTATGGGGATTCACTGGAGACAGAGTGGGGGGCAGAGCAGGTGAATTTATTGAAATACACTGCTAAGGTGAGCAGCAGGTGAGACAGGATGGGTCTGCTGTGTCATATGTGTGTTAACTTCCTGGCTGGGGCTTGAACTCAGGCCATAGTGGTGACAGTGCTTAGACTTAACCCTGAGGACACCACAGAGGCCTTATTATTATGATTTTAAAATAAAACAAATTAATCTTTAAGATGTAGAAAAATGTTAATCTCATCTAAAACATACATATAGAAACATCAATAATAATTGTTATCAAAGGTTTTGATATTTAGTCAGGTTTAAACAAAAATTATCCATCACAATAAACAACAATAACAACAAAAGATGTAATCAGGCAGTCAGGAAGAATGAGATCAAACTTTGCTCAATGTAAAATTTCACTCTATTGCAGTAAGAGGACTAAATTCAAAACTACATGACACAATGATCATTAATGGCAAATTCAAAAATAATTAGTATGAATTAGTTGTGTTTCCTAGATGAACTTTCATCATTTTTCTCTTTGACAGGTAAAAAATGTGCTCAATTTTGTATGTTCATAAATTATAATGTTTGCTACTAAGTCATTGCAGAGATAATCCTTAATTAAACAAATATAAATGTGCTATTAGACAGAAATCTTCATTCTTTTATGTAACATGTTATATACACAACTTAACTTTTTTGAAACCCTAAATTTTCCTTTTTTTGGAATCCTTTCTTTTGCTTTTTTGGAACCCTTATCAGCACCTCCTAATATAGCCACATAAGTACATACACAGAAAATGGATACATATATCAAAAAAAAATGAAGCTAGAAACAGAATAAGTTATAGAGGCCTTATTATTTTCATATCTGTAATTGTTGAAAAATTGAGAGCTTTAGGTAGAATCAAACAGATGAGTCAACATGTTAGATAGTATTGGTGTAAACAGCTTATATAAAAAGACAGGTTAACAGGCAACTCCTATTTCCATTAAATGGCAGGTGTTTATTTTCAAAGTCATATATTCATTTATTTAGCATGTTTTCTAAACATTGTGTTTTCCAGTTGTCTTTTTTTCTATTAATATCACATATCTGCACTTGGCAGTATGTATCACTGGCCACATGATTACAGAATGGTTCAAAATAGGACCAATACAACTAAAATATGTTTAATTTTAAGTAATTTCATTTAAATTTAAAACTGATATTTTATTCAGATGTTTGAAAAGTTTTAAGTGTGTTTTAAACATATTGAGCATGTAACTTAATTTTTCAACTAAATTTTATGAAATCCAAATACAGATTATTTATCCATGTGTCTAGCATCTTCATTGAAAAGTGTTGTAAGTATAAAGTGTTCAATAACCTCAGAGATTAAATACAAAATAGTGTAAAAATATCACAAGCATGGCATTGTACTAATTAATTATTAAAATATTAATTTGGATTGGTGGTTAAAATAAAATACATTCTTAAAATATATTTTCTTTTTTTTTTCTTTTTTTTTTATTTATACATACAAGCTGGGGTACAGGCCAGAGGTGTTGGGCGGCGAGAGGGTTCACCAGAGACAGAGCGGGGAGCAGAGAACAGGCAGATCAGAAATACACTGCTGAGGGGAGCAGCAGGGGAGGCAGCAGAGATCTCCCCTGCCAGGCATCGAACTTGCCTTGCGTTGCTGCTGCTGCCTTGCTGCTGCCAAGAGCTCCACAGTGCAGGGCTTAACTGCTGTGCCACCAGAGAGGCCCAATATCAGTTTATCATTTAAAAGCCACCCGTTAAATAGTCGCATATTAACACACTAAGAGGTACCAGGAACAACCTAGTAG